>BGPT01000701.1:116695-154545 GCA_003297045.1 Symbiodinium sp. clade C Y103
AGAATGCCAGAAAGAATGCCAGACTAGATGCCAGATAGAATGCCAGATAGAATGCCAGATAGGATGCCAAAAAGAATGTCAGAATACATGCCAGATAGAATGCCAGAAAGCATGCCAGATAGAATGTCAGAACATATGTNTGCCAGATAGAATGCCAGATAGGATGCCAAAAAGAATGTCAGAATACATGCCAGATAGAATGCCAGAAAGCATGCCAGATAGAATGTCAGAACATATGTAAGATAGAATGGCAGAGCATATGTCAGAGAAAATGTCAGATAGAATGCCAAGAGGAAGAGGAGGGGACGAAGGTCTCTAGATTTCATCAGAGTTGTCCTCTCCTCCTCTTCCTGCCAGAAAGTTTTGCCAGAAAGAAGGTCAAAATCTGTATCACATTCATGGTGGGGATCAATCGAAGTAAAGTAATTGGTAAACTAATTGAATCCCATATCCCATGGATCTCCCCTTCATATTGGATTCCAGGTAATATCATGTACTATCCCCATTTTTTTTCAAAGTACGAGACATTCAAAATGGCACCGATACCACAACTCCCGGCTGAGTTCTTGACTCCACTCCTCCTCCTCTTGGACCTGGCCCGGCACCCAGCATTGATGCCCTGGCCGCTGGCCTTCGCCACGAGTTTCGCCTGCTGATCCGCGAAATCTTGGAGATCCTTGGGATTTACCAACAAGAATTGGTCCAAGCAAAATGATGGGGATAGCTATAACAGTGGCGATATTACTCATTAATGATTATTCATCATATTGAATATTCGCGAATCATGGTGAAAATGGTCCCAACAACTTATGGGCCATTTTCTGTCATTTTCTGTCAGGGAAACGGATGCCTTTTTTGAGGCCGTTTACCAGGCCATTGCCTTCTTCGATCCTTACCCTTTGACGGCCGCCAAAAGGCGACGCCGAGTCAACGCGTTTGGGGAGTGGTTTTATTGGAGGGCCTGGGGATGTCCTCGATAATTTCTGGCAATGTTAAGGGCATGATTGATTTATATTGATTTGATGAGATTCGATTTCCAAATTTTTCAGGCAAATCCCATACTAGAGACACTTGAGAGGCGTTTGCACCAGGGAGTCGGCTGATGGCCTAGTCCTTTTGGACCCCAGGCAGCTTTGGTGGAGTCAGAGGAACAAGGTCGGCCAACGGGTTGGGCGAAAATGGCCAAGGGAGTGATCAACCTTTCAATCTTGAAGGAGTTAGTATGGAATGGGCAGTGTATGGGCCAGTATAGGCTGTACATAGCTGTGCTCCATAGGCTGAGCCCGAGGCCTTCCCGTCCACAGTTTTTGATCAACTGCAGGACAATGTGAGCAAGGCATCTGGCGACCTGCAATCCTGGTAATGGACCAGGCCAGCATTCGGACCAACCTTAGCACCTCCGTGTGCTGTGGGGATGCTAAGGCAGCATCGTTGAGCACTGATTGGTGAGCTGTGGGATTGGGTCAGCAGTCAGCAACAGAGCTGCAAGTTGTGACACGAGCCGAAGTCGAAACGCACAGGTTCTGAGTAGGCCCACTAGGCCATGGAGCACTGCAACGCAGTGTCTCATTTTCCCTATTTTTATCGCGCGAGTGCCTCAATTGCAGTGATCGCATTAATTTGGAGTTAGCTATGACTAAGTTGACAAGAATGCCCGCAAATCCGATTTTCATTTGCTGAATGGTATAATTTCTTCTCTACAGTCTCTATACAGGGTGATCAAATGGATTTAATTTTGTCTTTCCTGGCTACGCAGAGGCAGACATGCACCTGTCAAATGCAAGTGCACTGCGCAGAATGCCCGCGGGGCAAGAACCCAGGGTGTGTTTCGCGCAAAACGGTCAGGGTATTATGCATGAGTTGCACCATGCAAAGCATGGTCAGCACTTTCGGATGTGTCGGCGACGGACAAACGCTCCTGGCCAATGAACGAGCACCAAGTGCGCTCCACAGCCATGGGGTTGGCCTACAAACAGCAGTCGTGAAATATCTTGAAGTTGTGTTTCCATATGTTTCCATGCATCAAAGGATATCAAAGGTGTATTCCACATTCTTCCGCAACATCAGTACCACCTGGGTCTCTGGTAAAAGATGTAAAGCGAGCTTCAAGCAGTGCAGTTGTAGCCAACTCCTGACACAGCACCGTTTTTGCTCAGGCACCTGATGGATTGCGTGAAAAAGCACCAAATGAAAGCCGTCACTACATGGCCCCAGCAGATTTATGGTGAATCAATGGTCGTCATTCTGATTTTTGTCTGCAGCCAGGAGATGGACGGCTCAGACGCGCTAGAGCCGGACAAAGAGATTAAAGCTACTCTAACCTTTGACATGTGACCACTGGTGACCTGAATCCAGATTCCTATCTGAATTGTTGGCTAGTTCGCCGCCGTTGTTCCACACTTCTGAGGTTTTTAGCGGGATTTCGAACTTTAATGAAGTAAGGCAGAAGTTGCCTTCAGACTCAGGAGAGATATATAATTATATAAATGAAATGATTCCAGGTAAGACCTTGAATTGTCTCAAACTACTGGAAGCTCGTCTACGCTTTGGATGGCCAAGATTTACCAAGACGATGTACTGTATATCGATGTAATAATGAGTTATACATTTGATACTTTATCTGCAATAATACCAGATTGCTTGGGGATGCCTGTGGTACCAGCATGAAAAGAGCTCATGAGCTACGCGCTTGTGCCACGTTGCCATCCACACCTTCGACGCATGTTTGGGACCAGCGAGTAGCTGATTTGCACTTACGGTTGAGTGTGTGAGGCGAGTTTTTAGTCCGTCCGGATTTCTTGTATCATTTGTAATCTGTATCTAAGATCTCAATTCAGTGGGGTCTGCATGCACCGTTGGCCAGAACCCTTGATGTCAACTGTACGTGGAAAATCGTGTAAATTCCGATTACTCAAAACAGGGAAAGGCGCAGTCACATCCTGTACACATTTTCATGTGTCCATTGGATGCTTTCACAACCAGGTTGTCCCGCTGGCAGACTGGAAGCATGAACAATCCCCACGATGCTTTGGCCGATGGCAGGTGCGGAGACAAGTGCAGAGGGAGCTTGACATACCCCAATGACAGTGTGACGGAACACCAACAGAACACCACGTGTTTGCTTATATTTGCATTATATTTGCTTATTGTTCTGGGGAATCGAGAACGGGTTAAAAGTTATGGAATGCTGCTGTAGGCAGGTACCAAGCACAACAAAGCTGATTGACATCATTTGTGACGAGCTTTGTTGACAAGCCTACCAACGGTTGTACGCAAGCACAACGCAATGAGGTGACGAGCCTTATTGCAATTTGCTGCCAAAGATGGACAGTGCGAAGACACTTGGGCTGAGAGTATTGTGCAGTGTGTCAAAGTCTGGCCGTGGTGACTCAAGAGTTCCACGTTCCAACCCATTTTGTAGGTGTCAAACGTTTGGATCTGGAGTTTGCTCCTTTGCACCCTTTTGAGATTGACATTCATTCTTGGGTAAAGTTGTGTTTGCTCCATTCTTTCTGTTGCTCTTTGGCATACCCGACTATCTCCTGTAAAACACATCAAAACTCACTAAAGAAGCAGCAAAGGAGTCCATGGTCGATCTGGGCGACCTGCTGAGAACCCAGACACCCAGTGTTTGGTGCTGGGTTTGGATGGCGTGCTTTGTGCCAGTGCGGAAGAAGCTAGCATCGCGGCCTGCCGGGCGGCTTATGTGTTGTGGCCACAAGTCATGAAGAACGCTCAAGAAATGACCTTAAATGAAGCCGGGGTGCGACAGAGTTGGGTTGACTACGACTGGGAACAACTCTTGGAGCACAGATCCTCAAAGCTCAGTCCGGCACCTCCATGGTTGTTGTACAAAGTTCAGCAACTTCGCCCCGCATGTCGGGCTGAGTGGGAGCTCATCGTGTTTGCGCGGCTTTGCGTTGAAGAAGCCATCGCCTGTCGCGCCAACAGAGCAAAAGGTAGAGCTGGTGCAAGACCTCTGACCGTGGGGGAAATTGAATCCAATTGGTCAGAGTCTTGTGGTCTTCGAGATCTTTTGTTGGCCCGCTGGGTTCCGAACATTAAAGATTTGCAAGAAGCGATGGCGGATTCACGGCGCCAAAGCAGTTGCAGCCTTCTGGAAGAAACGAAATTCTTCGGGGAAGTCTTGGAACTTGTCCATCTCGCAGTGGCCTCTGGGGCTGTTGAGGAGAGTGTCCACTGTATCACCAGCCGTGACCAGCTTTCCGCTGTACAAAGTCTGCAGATGTCTGGGGAGTGCATCGAACATCTTTCCAGTCCACCAGACCATCAAGGAAGTTGGGCTGGGAAAGATGGATGGAAGCTACATTCCAACTTGGGCACCGTTGAGGAGAAGGTAGCAGCTGTTCATTCTATAGCATCTCGAGGCTATGGCGACTACTGGCTGCAATCTAGTTTTCCTTCAATCAAATCCACCCAGTGGCATACCTTGCCCATAAATGCCCATCCTTGCCCAATGTGCACTCACTTTGGGGATCTTCGGGGATGTATTTACTGTTGCTTCGAGCAGACTCACTCAACCTGAAGCAAGTACGATTTATTGATTTCGGGTGGACTCTACATTTGTTTGACGTCGTTCTGCTTTGTTTGCGCCCCGAAGAGAAATCAACGTGAGGAGAATCTGGTGATTGTGGATGACTCAGTAGCCTTTCTGCAAGCTTGTGCCGCAGAGCTCAACTTAGGAGGAGTCAGGAACTCAGGAACAGATTCGGATCCATTTGTTTCACTCTCGGGATTTCCTTGTTGTTCTTGTGGACGTATGTTGTTTTTCTATTTTTTCTCGATTTGCCCCCTAAAGTGGGGTCTGTCGCCCCTGCTGAAGTCTATGGACGCAAAAGAAAAACATTAGTCACTTTGACTTCTGTTTAATCATCACGAAAGTGTGCATTTTGGTGCAGCATTTTGCAACACAACTCCTATGGCCTATGATATCCCGGAATCAGTGGCAGGCCCAACTGTGCTTGGCCACCTGGGGCTATGTGAGCCACGGTCACTGGGCAGATGGCCGCTCCAGACTTCCCAGAGACTGGGCAACACAAAGGTCGTGGATTCTGGGGTTGAAAATGTTGAAAATAGGGCATCCCACGTACCCCCAATTTCGAAAGATTCTCGTCTTTGTAAATATCTTTTTCAGATTTGTTCCTATTTATTGAAATGGCCAGATTAATTGAGATTGTACGGGCAGCCAAAAAAAAATTGGACGTACCATTCTCGCCCTTTGTCCTATCAACTTACCACAGCCTATCCGCATTGCCGCATGCCAACGCATGTCAGTGAAAAAATTGAAAACAAGCGAAGTAAAAGAGGAACCTCCCTGCTTTCGCTGGTTGCGCTGATGTCGACTGTTTCACGGTTTCTCAAGATGCGTTTATCAAGCAAGAGACTTTCATTGTGGGAATCTCACAAGTGATCATTGGAATTTCTCGTCTTGCAGAAGTTGGCTGGAGGGTGGACACGTAAGGAGTGAAAGAGCTTCAAACTGCAGCTGATCTTGCAGCTATCATCGATTTCAGGCCTGATCGCGAGGAAAATGTTGACCAGGCCTCTTCAGCCATCTCTAGTCATTCCTAATATATAGGCCTAAGATGTCATAAGCAGAGCAGTTCACAGGTAGGTCCTTGAAGTCTAGTTCTGAACCATATTTCGCAAGCATGCTGATGGTTGTAGCGCATCTAGGATCACCACACCTCAAATGGAACTTTCAGCCACTGACCGTCTATAAAAGATCATAGAAGATCATAGAAGTACGTACTGTACGGAAAAAGATCTGTATGTTCGAAGCTCTGCTGCTCCAGCTTTTCCAAAAATCTCATGAAGGTTTCAGGCATGTGCAAAGAAGATGCTCTGTGTTATTGAGATTTTTCATCACGACGCATACAGAATCAGACATGTTCCAAACATATCAAGTGATCCAGTGTTTTCGGATCACTTGGTCTATGAACAAGCTCCTTGTAGCATACATGCCACATTGCATGGAAGAGTTTACTGAGAGAGGAGCAATCTGATTGATCCAATGTTTTTTTCTCAAGGGGCCATTGACTGCCTGGACATGCCGGGACATTTGGCTCAAGCACCAGCTGAAGGACAGCGGCGCAATAATTCAGCCGCACAAAGTTGGCGCCATGTTTTCGTTTCTTGCCCCATGGTTCCTTCCTCAGCTTGTTCTTCTTTCAATGTCTTTCATACTCTTAAATGATACTCTTTCGAACAATGACGAGACAACGGTGTCGTGGATTGCGGTGACACTCCCTGTGTGCTCATTCCCTGAACCGATCAGCACGCGACTCCAAGCAGGCTGGCACGCTGGAATGGTATGGCACCAAAGTCCAGCACTACAGCGTGTGAGGACTTCTTTGATAATGATACACTGCAGCTGCAGCAGTATAAGGCTCAATGATGTGTCCGTGTGCATGGTGTTGGCAAGTATCAAAGTGTATGGTTTCCAAAAGTTTGAAATGTTGCGATAGATCTTCAGGCACTTCTCACAAGGCCAACAATGATGGGAAGTGTGGTTCATCAGGAGTTCTCCGGAGCCATGTTTGGGGGAGCCAGCAGTATTGCCGTGCGGATCTTAGGACTACGGTCGGACGTTCGTTGTGTCAGCCTGGCTGTTAATGCCTGCTGAACGGTCCAGGCATTTGATGATGTTCCAGATGACTTTGAGCTTCCAGAGGGCAGTGTCAAGAAGGGAGAGAAGTACCCCAGAAGCACCTGAACTCGAGCAGCGACTAGGAACAAGAACAGTAACTAACAGATCTAGAAGGTCTTCATTCAACTGCAGAGGGAGCGGCATGTGGGAGTCAGTCTCGGCTGTAATGCGTCCACTGACTTTCTGCACCCACAAATTGAACTTGAATCGAACCAGGTACTTCAAAAAGTACTGCTCGCAGTGTCACTCCATCTACCCTGACAACAGAATCACAAGGGTCTCTTCATTGCAATTAGGGAACGATTGTAGCAAAAGCCACTGTCATGATTTGGTGGGTCAAGAGAGACACTCAGAGTTCAGATTAGAGCCGCTTGCGAGATCACAGTTCGCTGAGGGTGGGCAGACACAACTGGGGCCCACAATGTTTAATGTTTACGGCCGGATCCCAAGTCTACAAGCTGGGTCACATGTCACTGTAGATTATCCAAAGAAATCGTGGTAAGATGTGGTAAGAGATTTGAAGAGAGATCATCCACAACTTGGATATTATGCACATTCCTATAAGGATCTTTCAATGTGGCATCCCGAAGCCATCATATGTTTCAATACTACAATGGTCTGATTTCAGATGATTTGGGGGTCAAGCCATTTTAGGAAAACCCCCATACATATTCCGACTATTTCCGACTTGGCAAGGGCGAGCAAGTGGATTAGAGGAGATCCAGAACAAACAGGCTGCAATTTAAGTCCGAGTAGATTCGAACAGATTTTGTTAGCCCTTAGTTTGCCTTTGTCTCTTCAATGCCAGTTTTTCACATTCGCAGGGTACAGACCGAGTTGATAACGTCTTGTGGCTAGAAGCAGCACTGATGCCGTGTTCTCAGCAACAAAATGCACTCGACGATCAGGGCATTGAAATGACAGCAGTGCCTGTTTATGAGGAACTACATGAAGAACCCACGGGTGATGGCATCAGGGTCCGCAGCACAGATAATATGTTTCAAATGTCAATATGTTTCAAGATTTGACCTCTGTAAGACCCATGCACTGCGTGACCACTGCTTGAGGCGGGTCCAGATGAACTTCAGTGGCATCAAAGACTTCCAGACTCGGGTTGACATTGCAACACTCTCAGTTCCTGAGGATGTGCTTTGGAAGAATCAGGTGCCACTCCGAGCAGTGAAAAATCATTGCCAAGAAAGAAAGATAAAGAAAGTTTGGAATGCCTTCCGCAGCGAGGTTCACTACCTCAAGACTTTGGACTGGAACAACCACGAAATCGCGTGCGCCCCACCATTTTTCGTACCTAAACGAGCTTTAATGTAAACTTTAATGTCAGTATGCATGTGATGTACGAATATTTGTTCTGGATAGATTGCAGTCAGACAAGTGGCAGGAATCCACCTGAGAAGCCTGCAAGCTTTGCTCCAGCCCGCTGGCCTACCACTCAGCAGAGACTCATTAAGGGGCAGAGGGGAGAGGTTTTGAAAAGGTCTTGGCCTTCTTTTGAAAATGTTTGAAAGCTGCTTGGCACTGCTGGGTTCGGCTATTGCGTTCAAAAACTCTACTTCAACACGTATGAATACACATTCTGTGCAACGTCTGAGTCTGAACAGATATCCTTAAAGTTTCCACAAAAGTTTCCATATATCCCTTGAAAAGTGCTGGCAGCGACTGAGCAGTGGACGCTCCAAGGTTCAGCAAGTCATGATGATGCTGTCATCGTCGCAAGAGGCGTCCAATGTGCTGACGGAAGCACTGCGATTTCAAGACTTGGACCAATGTGGACCAGCTAAGTGCGGAAACGAAGGAAACGAACTTATCATGCACTCATCATGCACTCATCATGCACTCATCATGCACTCATCATGCACTGCAGTCGGTTAGATTGGCACTGAAACACACTTCCATAGTCTTTCGTAGTTTTCCATATCTATCCAGATCTTCCATCGAACCTGGCGAAGGTGCTCGACTCTTTGTGCATTGCGTGCCAACGTCTGGCTTATAAAGGTAGCTGCAGACATAGCTTCGAGCAGCAAGGTTCAGCACGTGAGGTCTTTAAAAAGCACGTAGTTCCAGACTCTTGCACGCGCAATCAAGCTGCTGAACAAATAGCGTGCGGATGCGTGCGGTGCTTCTCCTCGCATCTCTTGAATTGAGCTGATAGCCTCTTTGTATCTTTGTATATCGTTGTATATGTTGTATAATCTCTTAGTCTTCATATAATATCTTTTTGTTGAAGCATTGGCTTCTATTGGCTTCCAGATGTTCTGGAACACATGGCAGCGATTGCCATTGCGGCTTCAAGACCTGGTCGCCGTCCAGTTTCGCTGGGCGATCGAATTCAGCAAGCTTGACATCCACCCGGCCAATTTTCAGCCCTTTGGCCTCAGTGCTGCGTTGATCTCGGGGTTCAGATAAATGATGGTGATGTTCAACTGCTTTCTTAGATACTTGGCACATCTTGGCAGCATTATCAGCAACATGAACATGTTTTAAAACCCGTTACCTCGGCTTTCCCCCCTCCGCCCTTACGGTTTGCTCAATGCGAGCTATGATTGCCGATGCTATGCTCGGTGCGGCTGGCTCTTTTTTTGAGTTTCCTTCGCGCAGCGTCTGCAGCGTCTGCAGAAGAGGGCTGTCTCTGCAAGCGCCTTGGTCTCGGCGCACACCGGCATTTGTCGATGTGCCAAGATCAAGGCGCTTGCAGAGACAGCCCGCTTCGACGCCACCAGAGAAAGATCCTGCGAGGGTTGCTTCGCAAGAATGGTGCTGTGCTGAATTCCAATGTGATCATCGAAGGATCTGAAGATTCTGAAGGATCTGAAGGTCGAAGCTCATATGTGGCCAGAAAATCGATACAGAAAGGAGATTTCCTCTTTGAAATCCCATTGGCCGTGTTGCTACGAAGATCTGCACCGTGGCTGCCGCTGAAGCATATCGTTTGGCGCTCCTCTGGCCTCTCGGAGATGGAAGGATTGGTACTTCATTCGGCGATGCTGATGAAGGACTGGGGTAGTTTCAATGTATTGTCATGTTCAATCCCATTTGGTATGAATACTGCGGAATATTTTTGGGCTAGGTTGAACCATATTTAAGCAGGTTCAAGCCATTTTAAGGCCCAACCAGAGGACTTTGCTAAGCCGCAGCATGGAGATTCGCCCCTGGCGGCCTATGCGTGTCAGTGACACTGGAGCCTTTACCCAACGCTACGGTGCTGTGGCCGCAGGAAGCGCTCAGCTGGTTGGCTGGGACACGCGCAGGAAGTCACCGAGCATTTCCTGCGTAGAATCTCGCAGATCTACGCAGCACCACTGGTAGTTGAACTTGCTGATGTGAAGGTCGCTTGGAGCAGGGGAAACAAATATCTTAACATCTACTTGCTCACTTGGGATGGATTGAACCACCAACTATGTCAAAAGATGTCAAAATATGTCAAAATAAACATGGAGATCACGAAAGTTTCGCGAAAGTAAAATGCTTATTCGTGAAGAATGGCCATTCCCCGAAAAAGGAATTTTGATAAAATCCCATGTGTATATATATTATATATCAAAGTAGTATTGTACATGCAGGTAAGAGAATATCAGATAATCAGATTGTCAAGGATAACGTCCCCTCCTGGGCGCTTGGAATAGTACATTTCCAACAGGTACCTCCTCCCTGAAATGGAGAAGTTGGCACAGGCTTGGTTCCACCATGTTGCCATACGTTGCCCCATGATCATCTAGGAGCACGATTTGAACAGAAGAGAATGAGGCAGACACATGGGCTCATATGTGGACTTGTAAACTCAACATATTGAGCAAATTATTGATTGACGCGCTGACTTGGCAAGAATCCTCCCTGTAGGAATTCCAGCCACAGACATCTCAGTGAGAGGAGCAGCAAAAAGGTTGCGGATCTTCAGTGAGCGCCATGAGTTTGTAAGTGTTCATTTTGGATGATTCAAGTACTCGCAGACAAAGTGAGTAAATCATTGATGTTGAATTGATGTCTAAGTTTTGGCATTGAATAACTTTGAATTGCAGCCCATATATAACGCGTGGATGGAGATGGGTGGAGTTCCAGACAAGACGAACGCGAAGCACGATTTGCAGACAGCATAAACTGCCTCCGCCGGCATTTCAAGTCTGAAAGGGCAGCTTGGCAGGGAGAGCTAGACTGCGGAGCCTCTGCAGATTTGGTGCCTGGGGCAGCATTTGGGATTGGCTTAATGGCTTGTTGTTCCATGTTGTTAGAGGCCCTCTCAGATGAAACATGGAGCTATTTGGGACTACCTTGGTTTGTCTTGGTTGCCACGGCAGGAACTAACAGGAATTTGCACCGCTGCAACTAAGGCTTCGCGCCTCTCCGGGTGGCCAAGGCCTGCTAAATCGGCTGGATGTGTCTTAAGTTTTAACTGATTATCAGTACTCGGAATATGAGATCGCACGTTTCGAGGCCGTGGAAGAATGGCTACAACAGGTGATTATGTCTGCCTCTCAGTGTGTAAACCTGGAGTCTGGGGCCATCACAAACACCAAGAAATGCTTTCCTTCGCAGCATATTGAAGCACCTTTGCGCAGCAAGTTGGCAAGAGCATGAATCATCAAAATCGTCGCACAAGAGTCAGATCTGTTTGCTTAAGGACCATCTCGTGAAGTTGCTACTGCTTGGTGACTCTGCTGTTGGCAAGCTACTGCCTCAGTGTCCGACAGTACAAGTTGCCGGAGTTGTCTCCGAGAAGTATTGGAATGGCTGTTGAGTCACCCACTGGACTGTGTAATGGAATCAAGCCGCAAACGCCAAGTGTGATTAGAAAGTGTTAGAAATAGTTCTGTTTCTCCTACTCGGGTCTTATCTATTGGCCAGGTGCCACAATCCTGAGGTCATCGCTGCTGCTGCGATTCTGCGAAAGTAAGTTTGATGCCAACTTCGTGCTGACCATAGGCAGATTCAACTACTGTAATTTGGACATGTTTTCAGCATGTAAATATATTTAAATCATAGATCGTCACAGATCATCAAGTACAACCTGTCCAGCATTAGTCTGCATACAGCACTTTGGAGTAAATATGAGTGAACACTTGCATCATTGATCATCCTTGCATCATTTCGCTAGGCGTGGACTTCAAGTGGAAGCAAGTGGAACGCAATCAACGAAAGCTGAAGATTCAGGCCCTGGATTTCGTGGTGCGTTGTGTGCCTTGGAACCTTGGAACAAGATGGAACAACCAGTGACGTCAGTGACGTCTCAGGTTTGGGACACCGCTGGACAGGAGCGATTCCGTTGGATCCTCAGGATATGGCATAGCCAAGGTGCCATGACCATGGCCATGGCTGAAAGTTGAAGTCGCAGGCACTATTACACCAGCTTACTACAGAGCGGCAACACTGCCTTGTTTGGGGCTGTTTGGGGCCATGTTGGCCGGCATGGAACCAGATGGTGTTTGGTGATGTTTGGTGGTCATCCAGTGTTGTTGCAGGCAATGGGTGTTGTGATTTGCTACGACATCACGGACAAGGCGCATTTGTTCAGTCATAATTGCTTTGAGATGTAATTTGTGAGAATGTGGTGCTTTAGTCTGTCTGCATTCTCTTACAATCGAATGTCCATTTCTGACCTCTTACTGCCAGCCGCTGGTCTTCTTCACGATTTTGATCTGTTACTGGATCTTGGAACGTGAACCTTACTTAAGTGAGCGCTGAACAAACGAACAAACACATCAAGGGTGCTTGTATGACTTGGACATGCTGCTTTTTCGGAATCACTGGCATCACTCTTCTTCAGAACCAAGTGGTGATTTTGATTGGCGCAAAGTAACCTTGCCAGGCCACTTTCGAGCACATCGACTACTGGTTGCAACAGCTGGACCAGCATGGTGATGAAGGTGTACAAAGGCATGGCCCTGCCAAGCTGCTTCAGGAATCTTATAGGATTCTTGGATGTATTTTTTGGTGATTGCTTGCTTGGCCCTGGTTCACACTAGCACACAGACTTCCCACTACTTGCCCCTGCAAGGGTACTGGTTGGTAACAAAGCTGACTTGAACGAAAATCGCAAGGCGGGAAGCTCAGAACAATCGGAGTGGCTTAGCAGTGACTGAGTTCCATGGCATTCCATGGCAGTCCATGGCAGTCCAAGGTTACCAAAGAAGAAGGAGAGAAGTTGGCAGCACAATACAACATGAAGTTTTTTGAGGCAAATATGCAGAAAGTCTCGAGTGAAGTAGAGTGGAACGCCATGTTTCCAGCATCAGTTCTTGTCAAACATGAAAATGGGACTGTGGCACGTTTGAGCTGGTTGGAAAGTAGCAGCAGAGATACAGACTGTCAGTACTGTCGCCTGATTTTACCACCATCACTGCAATGCAGGCAATGCATGAAAGATTACGGGACTCGCATCTTCTCACAAATATTGGGATGCCCCAGATCCAACCTCTATAATCCCTATAGATCCATCCCCATATGGCATTCATTTCATACAAGTTTCATATATTTTCATACTATTTCATGGTGGCTGATAATCTTGGAGGGATCCCTCAGATACGTTGGAATCATTTGGAATCTCGTTGCCGATTTTGACTCTGCAGACTTCGGCAAAGACAGGGCAGGATGTCGAGGAGGCAGCAGATTTGTGTTGCGAGAGCACCGGCCCGTGATTTGGGAGTGTCTGAAAATGGGGGTGTTAACCACGAATTTTCGCTATTTAGTAGGGAGAATGATGATTAAACCATCAAATGTTTGGATACTCTATTTTCAGACAAACCCATTTTGTGTAGTGTTTTGATGGCTCTGGGTTCTTGCCGAGTAAGCTGCAGAGGCCTTTCTTTCCATTTCCGATGATGTCGTGAAACAAAGATATTCAGACGTGGGCAGCCTGGTCAAGTTGATTAGCATGTAGCATCAAAACACTGTTCAGTGCTGCAAAAACCTTCCGTGCGGGATTTTGTAAGGTCCAACCCAATGCCTTCCAAGTCAAGAAGCAGGCAAAGAAACCAAGCAGCTGCAAGTCCGAAGCTGAATCTTCGCTTGGGTTGAAGCATGCAAATTAGTCGACTAGTTCAAGTGTCCAAGTTGCATGATCAAAGCTTTTGGTCAAATTGTCCAAAAAATGGGGCACCCCAACAAACCCAAACAGAAACTCGTCTGCGACGTCAGGTGCTAACATCTCCAGCTGCACGAACTGCACCAAGAGACGCGACGCTGCAGAAGTTTTCCGCTGCAACGAGGGGCGGCTGCGAATCTGATGGGGAATCCATCTATGGTGCCGTGAGATCTTCCAGTTTTTGTGTTTCAACTACTCTGAACAGAACTAATTTCTGAATGAAGCTCATGTCAAGGGTTTGTGTTGAATAGATTTGAATAGATGTTCCACCTATATTTCTATTTTTACATTTGTTTACCACATTCTTAAATGTAGTTGTTTTATTTTTGTCCTCACTGCATTGGCTCCGTGGCTTCTGCTCTCTTTCGCAAGGCTTTAGGGGCTTAATCGCTTGTGCTCCCTGCGGAGATGCACAGGTCATCACCGCCACCAGTTTCGTTTCGCAAAGAAAGACCCCGTTTCTGGGGTGCGATCATGATAGATGATTCCAATGATCTATCGTGAATATGTTTATAAATAACATGTGTAGTAGATAGTAGTAGTCATAGGATGATATAGGTGATATAATCTGCATGTGCATCTCGATCAGGAATTATATGACTTCATGTTGTCATGAAACAATATAGAAATTACCTATCAATCAACAAATGCATGCTGACGTACTCATGGTATGAAGGGCAGCGGTTGTTGGAATTGGCAATGCAACTTGCCATTCCGGCTCCATGCCACTGGCGGGTTTTGGCCACGCTGGGTTAGAGTGTCACTAAAAAAAGGTTGATCCTGTCTGTCTTGGACAAAGCCTTGACGGCGGATGTGAGATGAGATCCACTGGCTGATCCACAGATATCCACAGTCCAGCCATTGAAAAAGCTGATGAAAAAGACAAGACTACTGTAGTTGACATGTCATGTGAGAGTCAGGTAAACCCCATGTATCACCATATTTCTGTACGACTATGATGGACTATGTGCCTGCTGGTAATCAAGTGCTGAATCATGCTGAACAATTTTCAAAATAAAACCGGTGCTTCGGCCACTGCTCCTGAAACTTCAGCGCACCCAAAAATGACACGGAGACGTGGCCTTGCAGCACTGACGCAGATGATTGCAGCATTCACAGTGGATCTCGTTTCCAGAGGCACAGCGTTACACCTGGGAAATCAGATGATTTTCCAGTGTTTCCACCAGCTGGGAGCGTTGAAAAGGGAGGCCTCACAGGTGTGGGATATGATGTTTCTACAGGCTTTCTGTCCATTTGTTAGCTGAGTGAAGCCACAGGACGCCACTGGGTGAAGTTCATTGCAAACCTTGCTACAAATATCTACAAATGAAGTTGATACCGCTGTTGACAAATTAAATGTTGAGCTAAATCTTAGGGCAGAAAGGGTGGTGAGACGCTTGTCATGACCCAAACTAATATAATTTTTAAATATCGACGATCAAAGAGTTTTCGATTTTCACAGATCCATGATTTTAATTGATTTTAGAGGATTCCCCAACGATGATCCATAATGCACGAAGAGTCGCAATGCCATTCGCAATGCCATCCATTAGATTTTCTCGCTCCAGTGCGGCGTCCAAGTGATCCAGACATCACTCGAAGGGGGACCTGAAGGCCATTCGGCTTTAGCGTCAATTGATGACAAGAAAGGCTGTGCTTTCTGCAGGTCTAGAAATGATTTTATCGTTGAATGCACTGGTTGCTCACGGAACAAGAAGGGCCATGTGCAAGGCAAGCAAGCGACAGCATCTTGCAAAGCAGATCGATTCACGTCCATTTCGGCCAAATACTGACATGGCTAGTAGCAAACATCACAACTTGCCCGCAAAGATGGGTTTTATAATTAATGTTTTATAATGTTTTATATGGGTACTGAATGGTACTTGTATGGGTACTCAGTACTCATATTTCGCCAACAGATTCAGATCTGACTTTTCTGTGGCTACAGAGCTTCGGCTGGGTCACGCCATGATATGGCGGAGTTGAGCCCTCAGATTTCAACGGTTGTCGTGCAGTTGTCGTGCAAATAGGCAGTGATTGCTCTCCAGATGGTTTTCGCAGTGACACCAAGTGAGCCACTTCAGGACGTTCTTCCAAGAACAGAGTAAGTAGTAATAGTACTCGTATCTGTGTATACTAGGTGTATGCTGGAAAACTGAGGAAGTGCAAATATGCAGATATGTTAGCATCATACAATTCAAAAACGAAACCCATGTGGTCAATGGGCATGTGTCCCGCGACATGGTGCTTCACCCTCACGGTTTTGTACCTACAACAGACATCAAAAGACATATTATTTATCAACTTGACATGATCCGCAATCATCTGCAAGGAGCGCCACTGTAGGAGCGGCTCCTGCACAATGGGCAACGACGAGGCAAGGAGATTTGGATCTTGGTGCATCATGACTCGCATAGCTTGCATCGCTCGCATGGAAGGTCCAAGTCGTCCAGGCGGGGCGCAGTCTTCATCTGCAGTTCGTCAAGTTTGGTAGCAGAAGTTGCAGATATGGCATATTATAGCAGATTACTGTATGGCAGATGTTGCAGAGAGGTTGGATCAAGATGGATGAAGATGGATGAAGATGGATGAAGATGGATGAAGATGGATGAAGATGGGAGGCTACGGCAGTCTTTGCGAGAGATCGAGGAGAAAGTCCCAAGGCCCCTGAGGGAGTAGTGATATGACGTGAACTTGCAGGATGTGAGGCCAGGTGGATTGTGTGCAGTGTTGTACACGTTTGAGCATGTTGCAAGCATTTCAAGCAGTCCAAAGAGCACAGATAGAGTAATGCTCAAAAGAAATAAGCAACATATAGCAACATCTTAATGGAATGAGTTGCCAGCAGATGGCAGCAGAGTGCCTTCCACCTTTGTGACAGCTAGGCTCTTGTCTCTTGGGGGCCGAGAAGGCCCAGGACAACAGATCAACGGTGACTACGAGCTCCTTGAGGCAACGCGTCGTTGCGACCACGTTGTGGAGCAACGAGAAGACATCAACTCATGTTATTCCCGTCTCAAATATCGAAAAACATCAAGGAAAAAACAATTAGTCAGAAAAATGATGAACAATTTAAGGTAATGAATCCAATATTAGATATTATTAGATCATATTAATCCAGAAATAGCTGGAGAGCATACCCTTCCACCTTCAGGGAGTGCGGCCCAACGGTCGTCCTTGCTGGCTACGCATGACTCCCAGGGTGCGCAGTAGGCCCTACGCTGAGGGATGCTCCGTGCCTTGAGGTCGTGGAAGGCCACTTCTAACGGTGAACAGCAACGGTTTGGCAGAGGCGGGTCTGTCCAGAAGGATTGAGCAGTTTGAATACTTTGGTTATGTTTGATTATCTTGGGTTCCTTGGCATTTCAAAAAAGCGACAAAATTTGAATTGGTTGATCGAAAAACAAGAATGTGTGGGTCATGGTTTTTTGAAAGCGATGAGCCTGGAATCATCATTTTCCCGCACTTTCCCATCATTTTGACATATGCCCATACTTTCCAGTTGCCAGCCCGCCAGCATGATGGGGATCTGAAACCCCTCTACCTCTTCTTTGGCGAGATGGGCTACTGGAACATTGCAGCATCAGTGCCCAACAGACAAGAGGCGAAAAATCATCTGAAATGGTTTTGCAGAATAAACTATGCTAGGAAAATTCCCTGAATATCTATGAATCACATAGATGTTAGAATTACAATTCCTTCTTGGGGGGGTGAATTGTGGATCCTCACGCCACTGTCCTTCAGAAACATGTTCAGTGGCTTGTGCATATTTTCTCGGTCACGGGAGGTACTAGCTGCTGGAGTTCATGCATTACTGGCTCGAGCTGCAATCTTTTTCATGTAACATTTGAGTCTGTCACTCATATTCCTTGGGAACATTTTGGATTAACCTTATTCTTGGAGGTATCTTTAACTTACGTACTGTATAAACATATGAAGCTTGTTGAATCTTGCTGTGGGTTTGCGGTATGGACTCCAGTCCTTGAAATAGCCCTGCCAGGTCTTGGCGAGAAGTGGTCCTGACTTCTCCTCAGTTTCGCCTGACTTATGTCTAAGGCTCAGCTATGCTCAGTCTGTCAACTTGGATCAAAGATGAGCAAAGTATGGCGGCTGGCCACTGACCATCACTCACCATCACTGACCCTACAGATGTGGTGGCGGTCTTTCATGGTCAGGTCAAATGCCGTGGACCATCTTTGCATTTGGAAAGGCCTGTTTTCATGTTTTGCCCTCGTGCAGTGAAAAAGAGATGAAAAGAAACCCCAGGATGCGCCGCAACGCTTTTACCTTGGAACTCGTCAGTTCATGCTTCAGCAGTGTCGCTTTCATGGCAGGCTCACAAGGATAGCAGCATCGTATGCTTTAGACATTTGGAGAGGAACAAAGTGCCTGAGGCCAGGAAGAGAGGGTCGACAGCTGGAAGATTCAGTCAATGTTTGCTGCTAAAGAATCCATGCCGCAGCGATTCTGTCTCCTAAACGAGTCAGACGGGGGAGAAATGGACATCAATGCTTTCGCACTTGTCTAATCCAGTCAGGCAAACATGACGGCATAGTGGCATAGTACAACTTGGTGCCAGGTCGTCCATGTGACCGGCTGTAGAGGGGACCATGGCCAACTGAATGGCAACTACCAGCTTTTGCGAGGCTTTTGCCGGGACCTTGTTGAGAGATGTTGATTGCACCGCACTCGGCCATTTTGGCAGGCGTTCGCATGGGCAGCCGCCCCATTTTCGTGAAGGATGGTTTTGGAGCAAGAGGTGAGGAAGAGAGGCTGGAATCCTAGAGCTCCTGCAGGGTGGAGAAGGTAGCACTTGCCAATATCTCTTCAGCCAAGGAAAGTTCTCCATTTTACACAGCGCGTGAAGCCCAGAAGATCCCAGAAGTACATGAAACATCATGAAACCGTGAGAACTGGACCGTTTGGTGCAGTGGTGTGTATATATCAATAAATATAATATATATATATATATATACATCATATATATATAAAGTATTACATATATATATATATATTAAAATACATATATATTATAATACATATACATATAATATAGTATATAATACATATCATATATATATATATATACATATAATATTATATAATATATTATATAATATATTATATAATATATGATATAATATATGATATAATATATGATATTATAATATATGATATAATATATAGTATAATATATAGTATAATATATAGTATAACATATATTACATATAATATGTAATAATGGTGTGATTATTGGTGCAATTCGTATAGCTCATCGCAGCTCTCAGGTGCAGGGAAATGGTTCATTTCCAGCGTGACTCTCAGCGCCTTGGAGGAGATCGGTGGGACACCGGTCGGGATACTTGCGATGACCACGTCTGATGCGCAGATGATGCGCAGGAAGAACGGCTGAGCACTTCTTCGGAGGTCAGATCCCTGGGGCCCTGGGGCCCTGGGGCCCTGGGGGCGGGAAAGTCTATCAGAGAACGAAGACGAATTGCAACTGAATTGCAACTGAATTGGAACTGTATTGCCAGGATGCGGCTGATTTGCCACAGTGGCGCTGTGCAACTACGCTGGCAAGGACTAGAATCGCTTGCTGTTTTTGTTCTATCGCCTTTGAGTTGCATAACTCCATGGCCAAACTGCGAGGTTTTCGTCCTTAGGCCTTGTGGAAGTTTCAGACCTTGGCATGACTTTGACATGGGAGTGTTGTGACTGTTGTGGCTGTTGTGGCTTCAGAGCTAGCGCTGGTTCAATCCCAGAAAATCATTGAAGTTTGACTTGGCCAATTCTGGCGCTAGCTATCATGGATGAAGACATGGAAGTCGTGGAGATTCGCATTTGCGTTGGAGAAGAAGTCAAAGATTCAGTCTGTAGCTGGGATGGCAGCAAGCCGACCTGACATGCCATAGCTTTGTAACTTATTGTCTAGCATGAGATAATTGCTCTTAGTCTGGTGTCGTGGATGCGTCGTTCTTTTGCAGTCTTGTCTTTCAATGTCTTTCAATGTCTTTCACACGTTGCATCACGCATCAAGTTTAAATGTGAGCCTCCAAATGATGGCACTGAGGCATGCATCGCGCTGAAATAGGGAAAATGGTTGACCTGGCCTACGGAGTACTCGCTCAACGTGCAGAACAAGTCCTTAATGGCAAGGCTACGTGGGAATGTTGCGATCGCCTTTGTGAATTATAATGGGTTGTTTACATGTTGCTCTTGTTCTTGTACACCTTGTTTCAAGCAATTGAATTGATTCAAAGAGGTTCCAACAGCACCTTGATTGCAGCTTGATTGCAGCTTGATTCAATGTTGTTCACATCTCTCGGTCAGGCGCTAAAGCGCGTTACATACATCGATGTCCCCTAGCCGCAGCAAGGGGTGGAACAATGAGAGCCTGCCATCCCGTACCCCCCTCATGAAGATATTGGAAAAGATGAGACAACATCACCTTTCCATGAGATCCACTAGGTGGATCTAAGTACGATCTAAGTACTATCCGAGTATTATCAAAATGAATCTAAGTGGACACTCTTCGCTGCACGGCCAAGGATGAGGGCGACCATTGCACCTTGAGCCCGGCCAGTGTCGTTGATGCCGTGGACCTCTCCAGGGATGGCGTGTTGAATCTCTATGCGGTCGAGGAGCCAAGTCAGGCAAATACATACAATGTGTGTGTGTGTATGTATATTATATATACGCTATAAATTACATTATAGATAATCTACATAATTAGATACATATATAATCATATATACTCGTATATATACACGCAAATGAATGTATATGCATGTGTATGTATATGAAGATATATGAAGATATATGAAGATATATGAAGTACATTTGAGATATTATGACGCAATATGATATGATGTGTATGTATGAGTACACTTGATATATATATATATATATGACAATCCGATATACCGTACTATGATTTTTTGCTATGATTTTCTGAATATCACAAAAGGTAGCGTCAGCTTATGTCAGCTTCCTGAGTTGGGTTAGCACTAGGGCAGCCCATTGTGCCTTGTAGAATTCTTGTAGGCCCCCCCTCTTGGATTCCCTCTGGGGACGGAGAGAGTGCCGAGAGTGCCTGAGGCTGAGGCATGTTTAAGGCATGTTTATTAGTTGTGGCTGCAAAATGGCACCTTTCTTTGCCAAGTTAGGATTGATTTATGTCCGCGTAGAGTGCCCCAAGGTCCCATTGTTCCTTTTCAATATACTGTACCCCATCTCTGTTTCCTGAAACAGGTTCTTCCATTGCTGATGACACCCATTCTCAAGTTTCTGTTATGCAAGAAAAGGCAAGACCTTTGATAACCCCTCAGGGAGCAACAGGAGCCAAGTCAAGATCAAGAAGCCGAAGCTTCTTCACAAGTCACCTGGACGAAAATGGTGACTTAAGGGGCATTGACTTAGCCCTGGGCTGAAATATTGCTTGAGGAAAGCTTGCTGGCAGAGCAACATGATGTTTGAACTACTGGTATCCACCAAAGAGGCAGTGTTGGGCACTCTTTCTATTTTCGGAATGGCCCCGCAATGTTCACATACTCGTACCTCCTGGAAAGCTTCATGTTTTGATGTAAATGTCACCCTTACCAAGTAAAAACGTAGTATATTTGTCTAGCAGCCTTCAGAGGGTCTTAGGTTCCTCCGGGAATTGTGCGTTGCATGAGGTCTTGGAAGTCACACACAGCAAACTGAAGTTGGAAGCTGCAAACTTCCAGGAAGGAGTGAAGGCACGATTTTTGCACGTCGACAGATTTGCTGCACCGGTTGCTGTGGACACAGTGGTGAAGTCCTGCCTGCAGAGTTGTGCGCAGGCATGGTCAGACAGAAACTATGTGTACAAGAAGCCCGCTGCAATTGGTCTTTGTACACTGAAAAAAGCTCTTTGGTAATTTTAGCAGTTCTTTCTTCCACCACTTTCCCACTGAATGCCATGCACTGAGGAACATTCCTGACGAGTTGCTTGGGTCGACCTTGTTCAGAGGAGAGCACATTGTGCCCACTAACACCTCGTTCTTGGTCAAGGCAGAGAGGGGGAAAAGCTGGGAAAACCTGGGAAAACCTGGGAAAAGGGAATGGGCTATGCAATGCTGCTATGCATGTTGTGCAATCAGGAACACCCTCAGGCGATTGGTGGCAAGAATGATTGTGTGAATGTTCCGTTGGAGGCTCCAGCAGGGGCTGTGATCTATGTCTTCAGTGAGGCCAGCATTGTGTGCGCGGCGTTGACATGCTCAGTGCGTTTGTGAATTTGCTTAAAGTATCTTAAAGTATGTGAAAGTTATCTGAAGATCATGAAATGGCTCTATATAGCGGGTTGTTGACAAGGCCACTTAGCGTGAAAACCTCAAGGATGATCACAACATATCAGATCCATGTGCTTGTTTCCGGTGTTTGCAGTGAAGATTGTAAATCAGAGCGGAAGAGATGACACTCGGTTCGCTTGGTTGAGCACAAGAGGAGTGATCTTTCAACGTCCATCCATGTCCAAGACTTGTCAAACACAGCAGGCACATCGAGATGGAGGTTTTTCGAATCTTGGACTGGAAAAGTGCGACACAAAGCGATTCCGATGGGAATTTGAAGGTCCCTTGGCAGATATAGAGGGCCCAAGATGGCTCAAGTCTTCGTGGGACTAAATTTAGCCGTCAACCAGCCTGGGTTCGGGTCAATGCCTTTGTGGGGCGTTGAGATTGAACAAAGCTCCCATGTCATTTCAGTTTGGATAGCACTGAAAGTATCTGAAAGTGGTTAATGGGGTGGGTCCATCACCAAAAACTTTGTCATCCAACAATTGGAGACCATGAAGATCCATGGATTTCAGAATCAACGTGTTTTCAACTTGATGCAACCAGGTGCTGCCAAGCACTACTCGCTTTCCTTGTGGAAATTCGTTTCGACCGGAGAGGCTGAACAAATTCCTATTTGCGAGTCCTTGGTTGGCGGCATCGCAGTGAAGACAAGCCCAAGTACTACAAGTACCACAAATTCGAACGCAGCGGAAAGCGCAGAAAAGATGATTGAAAAGTTGGCAGCACTGGTTGGTGAACCCAACGTGTTGATGACGCTTCAGAAGTTGGCAGACAAAGGGTTGGACCTTTTGGCAGAGCATGAGGATCACTTCACAGATGCGTGGGTTCCGTTGATCCAACCACTGCATCAGGCAGCTAGCGGCAACTTCGCAGACACGAAAGAAGTGATTTCTTTTCTGCAAATTGCTCAGGAAGTGTATCAGAAGCTAGCTTGATTAGCTTGCATTTGAATCATGTTGAATCATTTTGAATGATTCTGAATCGTTTTGAATCATTTGCGCATTGTCACATGGTTGCCATGGTTGGCTAGTTGTTGTATGCTGTTGTTTAAAGGCTGACTAGATCGAAGTAGATCAGTAGATCTAACTATATCTAACTGAACTAGAGTGAAAGTTGTTGTTTCAGCGCTGCAGAGCTGCAGAGCCCAAGGACAATGCCCAGCGCTTTGCAAGAAGTTGTTAAGAAGTCCCTCAAGGGAGCCCTCCAAACCATTGTGGCGCAGCAGCAACAGCAGGAGGCTGAACAGGCAGCTGTCGCGACCGAAACCGAGATTCACCCGCATGTCGTTTGTGATGGATGTCACTTGGTCGAAAAACCTGGTCAAACATGCAGCAGTCAATCTTGTGCAAGGAGGATAGAAGCTGCAACCAATTTATTAATGTTTATCCATGTTGTTGTTACATGTATTGAACAGGCACATAGTTGCATTTCAGTGACTGGCTCAGGTGAGAAGGACCCACTCACGGGCAAGCGCTACAAGTGCCTCGATTGCCGGGACTTTGACTTGTGCGAAAGTTGCTACAAAAAACGCGACAGGCTGCACCCAGGACACAGCTTCAAGATTGTGCCTGGACACGTTCTCCCATTCCCACTTGAGCTCTCGGTGTGCTGTGACGGCTGCGGCAAAAAGCAGGTCCAGCCGGAAGATCGCTTCAAGTGCTTGGATTGTCCAGACTACGATTTGTGCGCCCGGTGTTTTGGGAAACGAAGTCTCATCCACCCGGAGCATTCCACCTGGCAACACTTGGGACGACTTTGCTATGGATCTGCTCTTCCAGCTGAGCCAGAGCCAGAATCCGGACATGAGGACTGGGATGTCAAGAGATGTCATCGGATGTCAACGATCAAATTGTATCAAATCGATTCAAATTGTTAGTTTACGGTCCGCTTGTTTTGGGAGCAGAGTGATAGTCATTTTATGACTGGCACAACGCAAACTACTACAGGATTGCTACCCAGCACTGCAGGGGTGCCATCTATGAAATTTGAGACTGACTTGTGCAACGGGTAATAGTCAAGAGTCGAGCTTTCATACGTGTTAATTTGCGTGATGGAGGGCTGAATAGCTGCCAACCACAACAACCAGAGCCACAAGTACCACAACTGACCCTGCTTCTGCAACTGCCACGACCAATATGTAAAACTGCCACAACCACACCTACATACCATCTGCTGGAATTACGGCGCAAGAGCAACAACAGCGAGAGGATGTCAGAAGTAGCAACAGCGACAACTAAAACAGCAAGAAGAGGGTGATTGTAATTCAGTGTGCTTTCAAGCGTGTGTGTGATACATCTACAATATTCTATAATCATGTAATATCAATTAATATCATGTGTAATATATGAATGTAATAGATTGTAATAGAATAAAAGGAGGAAGAGGGCGGAGTGCCAACACCAACTCGTCACAAGGAGAAGTTGGCCGAAGCCAAGAATGAGCTCCCTGACCTGCCGATGTTTGAGGTGCAGCTCCTGCGCAGTGTTTTCAACGAATCTCCAAAGCAGTGGTAGAAGTCGCTTTCCAAAAGATGAATAAAAATGATAGAAAGATACGGAAAGATATGAAAAGGACATGAAAAAGAGGTCAAATGTGATTGAACACCTTGAAGTTGTTTGATGTAGTGAAGGTATCATGGCATTTCGTCAATGATTTTCAGACAAACCGTTGGATTACATCCGCCATTGGGAGTCCAGACTGCACCGCATGATCTTTCACAGACCTCAAGTTTGAAGCTCGGGGTTGCTGCGGAACAGGGGGGTTATGTGGAAGTTTGGAATTTTCTGTGTCGATCTTAATGAGCTCTTGAATGCTCTTGAAGTATCAGCTTCACAAGAGGCATCACAGATCTTCAGATGTGATTTCGGATGATTTCTTTTCAGCGGCAGGCTGATGCCATGATGGCTTGTCCATGCACCCCGGATTTGTTGGATGCCCAGGTGCCCACTCAACAAAAAAGTTGTGAATTATAGCTCTGCAAATGGGCGAAGGATTTGATTATAGATTAAAGTATATATGATTATATATGTATTATTAAAATATACTAAACTATAGTATTGAAGTATTGCTTCACAATACTCCAATGGTCTTTCCTTTTCAGATGGTTTGTCATTTCGACAGGCAGATGTTGCCGCTGCCATGGCTATTCCATGCACGCCAGCTGCCATGGCTGTTCCATGCACACCAACTTCACCAGATGAGAAAGAGGCATGTGTGGTTTCTGGTGAGTGCCCAAAAGCGAGTTCTGATGCAGTTTCACCGCGTCTTCCAATAATCTTTGCAATGCGTTTTTCTTCAGTTTGCTCGTAACAAGTGCAACAGTGAGAAGCGGCTCATGTGATCATACACAACGAGTGGTAATTGTGTTTATATGTTCTGCTCTCAAAGATTTTCAAAGTAGAGAATGAGTGGAAATTGAGGCGGATGGCAATTTCATAGCCCAAACACAGGAGGGCCTTGCCACAGGTGCCAGCTGCATTGGTTTCCTGTCCACGCACTCCACCAGAGCCGAAGCTCGCATGGGTGCCACAGCCCTGCACCCCCCCACTTTTGTCGACTGAGGACTGCAGGGTGTTGGAAATGCAAAGAAGATTTTTGAATGGATGTCGCTGATTCATGTATCATATAGAATGATATATAATGATACATGTACATAATTGTACATGTAAATATGTATAATAATATATATATACATATATATGTATAACATATAATATATATATATATATGTATATATATGTATATATTTGTGTGATATGTAATTAAACATGTTATGGTTAATGATAGTATTGTCGCCACTAGTATCACCAGTACTTACCTGATCTTGCACTATCTACACCTCCTCTCACGTTCGCACACTCTTCCATCATCCATCAAACTTGCAAGGAGAAATTGGACACCGTCAGCGAGTCTGAGATAGATCCCAAGGTCCAAAGGGTGTTGTCAACGTGTATGTGACTATATACTTGAGCCAAGTCTTGTATGTGACTGTATACTTGGGCCAAGTCTGCCAAGTGCTTAAGTTGTTATATCGCCTGAGAGATTCAGCATAGCAGCACAATGTCGGTAGCTTTCCACGTCATGTTTCAATACGTTGCCTTCATCCGTTTCTTTGTGACCTCACCACTCATGCCGACAGGCGAGGCAGGTTTGTAGTAGGGCTACATGTTTCTCCTCTCTTGATATTCTGGGTAATATATGATAATATGCAATCCTGAACCATCCTTAACCAGGACTTGGATGAAGCTTCTACAGTCTGCCAAAAAACGATACAAGTGCAAGGGTGTGTATGTGTGTGGGTGTCTGTCTCTGTGTGTAGACTAAAGAAGGAAGCTGCCGAAAAGTTGTCGTATTGCATTTGGGGCGGTTCGTGGGTTCATTATCAGTTGGGTTTCATATGCTGCACTTGTGTAGGCTAACAGCACTTCTTGAATCTTTTTGTGTTATTCTGACTTAAGAGATTCAACAAAAGTTGTTAACTTTCCTAAAAGAGAATACGGCATCAAAGCCAGATGCAAGTTGGAGTACAGCATGACTTCACATCCGAGCGGAAGGGATACAGCTGATATCCTGACCCACAGAGGACTGTACCAAGTACATCCAAGTAGCATATTTTATTGGCATTTGGATCTTAAAAATCACTGGCGCATCGCCAGGTGGCAGTCGCGGCTATGGCCAAACTGCTGTCCAATCCAAACAAAGCACTTCGCCAAGCAGTTGTCCACGCAATGAGCGTTGCAGAAGTGGAAGTTGCTGCAAGAACTCCAGTGGAACAGAGCCAGGACTGGGAAGCGGCGGGATATGGAGCCGCACCTGTCCCAGAATGATCTACAATGAAGGTCATCTTTATGAAAGTTCAAACGTCACCAACGTCACCATCAACTGTTCCAGGTTTGATCGTTCCTCCTGTATCTTGCCGTATCATATCTGACACTCACCCCAACTGTTGAGTGGAGTTCATGGCTAAGTGCAGTTCTTGCCATTAGCATCTGCTGAGTGCAGGACTCCGGGTCAGATATCTCGGATGACTGGGAGAGGCTGGAAATTGCTGGATTACAAAATTTGACACTTCTGAGACTTCTACGCTATCTCAGAAACCGGGCCGAAACTCCAAAACAGAAGCATTTAACGCAGTTTGAATGGGTGGGCTGCACTCTGTCGAGTCTAGGGTCATCATGTTTGGTTTTCAAGCTGTGCAAATAGAATTGAATCACTGGCAGGCTGGAAGAAGCTGAGAACGAGGCAATTGACTGACGCTATGGGTGAGTACAGTCATTTAACTGGTACCGTACACGAATCCGTCAAACATCTGAATTCCAACACGTCGATTGACTTTCCATGTCGCTAGTGGTTCCGTACGGGAGTAGAGCAGATGACATGAAGGTTATTAGATGTTCGTAGTCAATTGGTCATTGAATAACGATTGAAGTTTCATTTCCAGCACACGCAGCCTGTCAAAACAGACTCCATGAACACGCATCCTTTAAGGGATCAGGACCCTTGGCGTCATTTTGATGTAAGTGTAAGCGACCAAGTCATTCACATCACACTGCGAATGCTTCCGTTTTATTCGTGCTATGTTTTGCGATTCCCAACACATAAGGAGGTTCCAAGTTCACCCAATATGTACAGCTTTCCGCAGAAGTCTTGCTTGCCAGGACGTGCCAATGGGCGTGGCTTCCCCTACCCCTTCCCCTAAGCCAGAGCAGCTTGTCAAAGCCACTTGGTGAGCAATGTGGGTCTAATAGGCCATGACACGCTTTGAGAAAACTTCTGGTTCATCACCCGTCAAGTGAATATGAAGAAGTGCAAGTTTTTGGTGGCCCAAGGTGGTGTTTGTGTCCGCACTCCTCAACGATCCAACTACCATGCAGCAGTTGCAGAACAAGCACGGCGTGATCGAGTGGCATGGATCAGAGGCCACGCAAATAGTTGATGCTCCATTGTGTTCAGAGGTGTTCAGTTTCAAGGCAATGGAAATGCATGGAAACGAACAGGCCTTCCGCTTGGGTCACCTGGAGATCAAGCATACCGCATGCACACCAGCGACGAAAGCTCTAGTGAGACACCCAGAATAGCAGAAGCTGGAGATAAAAGACATCTCAAAGCCAGACATATCCTCAAACTTGATATGGTGGCAATAGAACAGAAGACTTTGATTTTGGCGGGCCTCAAAGTAAAACTTATTTCAATGTACAGTGTATATATAATTATATATATATATAACTTGTTTCTTATGTTTGTTCTTATCTTTGTTCTTATCTTTGTATGTCTTTGTCAAAATCCATGGTGTATCATGGTGTACAAAACTGAGGTGAAGATTGTGGTGGTGAACATTGGCGAGACAGCGTGGCCTGAGGCAGGAGATCGTGTTGGGAACCTGGAGCCCTTCCGCACCACGAGACCTTTGCAGACAGAGTCACAACACACCCAGAGCCGTTTTCTGGGCCAAGGCCTCCTTTAGTCAACCAGCATCAAAAACATCCAAAAGCAATTCACGCCAGGAGCCTTTACAAACGAGGATCTGTGCTTATTCCACCCAAAGCTGTTTCGACATGCTCACGCCAAAGGAACAAGATCCTCTTATACCTCAACAATTGAGGGACTCCGCGGGGAGACATAATTTGTCTGAGTCGAGTCTTGGTGCTGTATGGCATGTGTACAGGCCTCGAATTTAAGGTTGCACACACCACAACTCCAGCTGTTCAACCCAACAATCAGAAAGTCGAATCTAGCAATGCCTAGTACTGCTATTTGAGTCAAGTTGGCATGCAAATTCAACGTAGGGATGGACCGATAGGCGGTCAAATTCCTGAATGCACTCGGTGCTCGTCCCAACCATTGCCAACTGCTCATAGCTTTGCAGGAATCCTCCTAAGGACTCTTTGCAACACTTTGGCATGTTTGGGGTAGAGATTACTAATCCTAAAGATTAGTTTATATCATGTTATATCATTTTTATCTGAACTTCCAATGTGTTTCATCCTGTCAAGTTTAGGAAGTATCTACGGAAGAATGAATCACGAATAAAAATCTAGTAGATTCTACTAACATCTAAGGACATTTGATAACATACAGTATATCATATTTATATATAATGCACTACCTAATATTGCAAGATATTACAAGTAAACAGCCTATCAGTTGATCCTTGATCTCTTTGCGACAGGCTTCGAGCCTGGAGCTTCGCGATGGGCCATCCTGGGGTTTCGACAAGATGCCGTTGGGTGCGGTGGCTCCTGGAGAGACCGTGCCTCGGACCTGGATCCCCCAAATATCCGGTTGACCAATTGGGTGATATCATAATTGACCCCCAAAAAAAAGATGTGTAGTCCACAAATTATGGAATCGAAGTGGCATAAAATGTCAGAAAATGACATTGGGTTGTTTTCGGTTGAAAAATCTACATGGTCGATCTCCTGATGTTTTTGGTCGTGTGTTGTTTTTTTCTGGTCTCAAAAGGTCACACACATTTCCAAACTGCCCCTTTGGCTTTTTTTTCAGTTTGATGGCGCAACTACTCTTGAGCTCTCAGGTGGAATTGGTTCTTGATCTATCCTTCACAGCTGGTCATCAAGGAGATATGCTCACCTCCGCTTGGGCCGTGATGGACGGCCAGGGAAGCCCCATCGGACCGCCGATGCTCTTGGAAGTCGTGTGCCTTGGTGATCGCGACGGGAAAAGGCTGCGACATGTGGGTCATGTGGGCATTGCTGAGAGACAACTAAGGCGAACCTGAACCTGCACCCCAGCAGATGGTATTCAACTACAGAAGGAAGTTGCTGCGTTCCAGGGCAAAGACTCAAGTCAAAATAGTATTTCTGCCCGTTCACTGCAGCTTGGTGTTGATTTGGTATCGTTTTATATGTGGTTTTCTTTACATGTTCTTCCTGTCTAGTTTTGCGACCGCAATTTCACTTGGGATCCCCAACGCCTTGATTATTTTTGTGGACCAAGTTCTCAACAAGGAGAGCCTTGTGGTGTTGTACAGGAGGCCACAGGTAGAGACGGCAAGTGAACTGTCAATGGACTGAAGGTTTTGAAGTATGTTTTCACATTCAAGGAGTCAGACATGTGTCAGAATACCTTTCTAAGCTTCATGAATTCAAAAATGTTTGCATTTCCAGTCCAACAACCTTGTTCTACTTGCTCATGTACAAAGTTCTGCAAGATTCGCACAACCTTCCTGCATTGTGGTTTGAAAAATGATTGCTGTCCAATTACAGCGTCACCATGTATCATTTATGTGCTGGCAATACGTTAGATGTCTCTTCCTGTGCCTTGGGGTTTCTTCAGAAGGAGCCCTGTTGCGTGGACATCTTCGTGAATTTCTCAGCAGAATCAATGTGTGCCAGGAATCCCTTAATGCTTCAAGCCCGCTAAGCCATGTAGAGCAGACAATTGGTGGTTGCCTTCAACAACCTTTGTACATTCACTGTGCCACTACTCCACCAAGTCAAGCTCCTTCCAGGTCACCAGCAAGTTTGTTCGGGCCTTAGCGCTCCAGTGTGCTTAAAAGCCTCAGAGGACCTGCCACAAAGGCCACATGAACCTTGGTCGATCATCCGACAACTTCCGCCAGGGGCACAGGATGGCACCAGGCCATGTTTTACTTGGCAGGGGCAAGACACCTCCACCGGTGATGCCCACAACATGGCTACATTGTTTGAGGACCCACCTACAGTACGGTATGACTGAGCGGCGGAGACGCGTCATTGGCTCAGACGCGGGTTCTTTGCGGACATGTTTTTGAGACCGACACAGACAACCCATGACAAACCCAAATATGAACCCTGGAAGCCGACATTCTGAGCATTCTAAGGCTGAGTCAATGAAACTGGCAGATGAGAATGACATAGCCAGTGAAGATGCCCCCGCACTGACCTCAGAGATTGCAACCCTACTGGATAAGCAGGGCAGCCTGTGCTGGTGCACCTGTTTTGGAAAGTTTCAATCTGTCTTCTCTTGGCAGCAGAAGGCAACATATGGGTTTCTTGCAGAACAAAAATATATGAACATATTGAATCGACATGCAGCAACAAAATGTTACAGTAACGCTAGAAAGAGTATGAGCTGTTCTCTATCAGCTCCCTATTGAGCTCTGTGGGATGACAGATACTTGCAGTTCGATGTCTATCTGCCATATATATATATATACTAACATGTATAGTCTTACAGTGAGAGACCATCGGGTGGAAACAAGCTCAAGATTGGTCCCTACAGAACAATGGCTGATTACTTCGCTGCAGGTGACCTTTATCCCTTGTCAAGAGCTACAAGTCAATGAGGGCTTTGGTCGCAAGGTGCCGGAATCTACATGGCCTGCACTGAAGCAGAGGTTCTCATCACCTCAAGTATCCAGCCACATGCATGTCTATGTATGTATCAGCACCATTCAACGCCTACTTAGAACAAACATGAACAAACTACTCAAGATGGAAGCCAGACATTCGGGTGGCCCCCAAATTGGGTATGTCACTCCAAGCAACCGCGTTGAAATTCAGTTAAGAGATGTGTGGTAACCACCTGCAAATGCGACCAAATGAGTGTGTCTTTTGTCTCGGACACATTGAGCCGAGAGTTTACTTGAATCTGGAGTCTCCAACCCTCATAGACACTGTTTCTTCGATCCCAGCTGGATAGGCCTCCAGCAGCATCGGGCGATCACTATCCTATGCGTTCATCTCAGACTTGGGTTGCATTTGTGGGTCTCTACAGTAGAACGGGTTGATCCTTTGTGTTTCATGTTTGGAACCTTCCCAGCATTTCCTCTGAGGCTTCTCAGCGTTCAGGCTCCTTGAGCCCAAAGAGCCCTGACAAATCTGACGGATCACCGGCGTTGGATCTCACCGAGACTGCAGAGATCTGCGGCACAGAGCAGGCAGGAATCCATAGGAATCCTATGTCTCTGCAGCATGTCAAGTCATTTCAAGTCATTTCATGCATTTGTTGAAGTCCTGTAATTACTGTAGTGCTCTGACCTTTGCACCATGCAAAGGCATTGAGAGTGAAAGGCATGAGCAAGTAGCAGATACCTTTCAATAGACTGTGTGTGTGTGCGTGTTACATATTAGTCTTGAATGGTCTGCCGTATGCCATATTTACGTGACTTGTACGGGTGTAAGGTGTGTGCACATATCAACATGAACTGCCTTGGCACTGTATGATTGTGTCGCCGTCCAATTCGTAGCAGGAAACTGAGTACATCCTTTGTCTCCACTTTTTAAACCACGAGGGCATCGCAGAAAGCTTCGGTCCAACACCCGGATTGATGCTATGTGAAGCTTTGCTGTGTCCATGAATAGTTGTCCTTTGACTAAGGTATCAGCGGTGACTACGTGAGATCTGATCAGCTTTATGGAGATCGGCCTGTCTTTATCAAGGCACAGGGGGGTGTGAGATCCACATTTCACATTGTTCTTATGTTCACTGCGTTCACTGTTTGATTCTGTTGCTGTGAGAATTTTCCTTATGTCAGCCTCGAGCACAGTTGAATCTGAGCGCTGCTCAAAGGCGCCTCTGCGACAGCGTGGAGGCGTGGAAATGCTGTCAGCGATCAGCGGCAAAGTGAATCGCACACAGATTCGGTGGAGCTTTGCACCGACTTCACCTATGAGACTTAGAGCATCTTAGAGCTAAGAATTCCAGATACCAGATACATGTGGCATTGACATGTGCCATCAAATGTCCTTTGATTGTGGATTCAAGTGGCCTCAGGCATTCTGGATTCTGATGACAGGGTTGGACAGGCGCCGGAACATGTTTAGCATCGATCTGTTAACAAAGTCAAAGCTTCAGGCTTCAGACTATGGACAGTTCAGCCTGGTTTGATGTTGCAGGAAAGGCACCTCTTTCTCTTCTACAACGACTTGACATGTCGGTGGAAGGCTGGCGATGTCCGCCCTATCCCCCCCTGTTTCCGACTGCATCGCATCGAGCGCCAGAGGTGGCTCCAGAGGTGGGCGCCAAAGGTCTCAGCGTCTTGGCACGAAGTCCAGTTGGTTGGGACGAGGCGTGCAGCTCTGTGGTTCTGTGGTCTTGATCTGTCTTGATATGTCTTGATGTTGGTTTTGGAATAGATTTGAAGGGAAATGTTAGGTGATGGTCGAGCAAGAACGAGTCTCTTTCTCGACCATGCTCGACTATCAAGAAGAGGGAAAAGAAGAAAACAGAAAAGGGAAACAATGAAGAACGGGAGATAGTTATCCGTGAATGTCGCTGGATTTCAGTTTTCGGTTCATCTCTTGGAGGTGCTTTGCTCAGAAGAAGCTATGGCCCAAGTCTGCTCGAGCTGCACATCTTTTCGTTTACATGTATTATCATGTATTATAATCCAAGGAAGGTGCCCCAAAAGATCTTGGTCCATGGCAACTTCGCGTCTGCTGCCCCAGAGATGTTTCCACAGTACAGCCCAAATACATGTGCATTGCAGTTGCACTACATTTGCCTTTGCTGTCTTCTGGCTGAAAATTTGCCAGTGATTCTAGATTTATAGCAACCCTCAGCAAATATAGAAAAGATCAAAAAAGTAAAATCCTCCTAAAGCAGTGGTGAAACATATTGCTCTTCTATCTTTTTGGATCTTTTTGATTCTTTTTGGCTGTTACTATAGATGCGACATGGCTTGGGTGCAGACCATGGAGCCGGAGCTCAGCATCTTCGGACGCAGGAAGAATGAGATGCAGATACCAGAGGCCAGCGATGGAGACGCGATGTGCACCAAACAACAAGTGCCTGGGTAGGGGGACTGGTCACGAATCAAAAAAGCATCAAGCATTAAAGAAGCATATTATACCCGTTTATTCCCAATTTTATACTATGTTATCTTATCTTGATATATTGTTGTGGATGGGTGTGTGTGTGTATTGTGTTTTAGTTTTAACCATGCACAACTTGATTTATTGAACAAAGATTAAACGAAGCTAACAAAGATTCAAGTGGACGGGCTGGATTGCTTGGTAGGACCAACTTCTTTCAGATTCAAGGGCAGAGTGGAGAGGGTAAATATGATCCCTGCTTAGCACAGCAACAGCCAGACAATCCCATAGTCCATCATGGCCCATGACCGTCCTCATATTCCTCATCTACAGGTGTGCATCCAGCACTGCCTGTTGTTCTCTGAATGTACGTGTATGATGTAGCCTGTGCAAATAGCATGAACAGCCAGTTGTATGTGAACTAACATTTGACATCATTTAAAGATGGATCAAAGATATTTGTATCCCTAGTATTGATATAATTACATAACTTTCATATTTTGTGCAGGTCTTTTCCAGTCTGGTCTGGTGTCAGGACTCCAACTTCCAGGACTGCCCTGCACTTGAGGCACCATTGGGCGTGGGATGGGGGTGGCCATTTATTGCGCAGTTTCGGAGGTGGTGGCGGTGGAAGATCGATCGCCTTCCAGGACTGTTTCATTCTTTTATCAAGGCCCAGCCTTCGATCTCAAAACCGACGGACCATGCTCTGCAGTATGGAAAATTATGGAAACTTGACGCAATTGCTGGTATTTTGCAGGTCCAGAGGCTGAAGCACAGGCCAGGGATCCCTTAGCAGTGAGAAACGTCACACCCACCGAACTGCCTGGCGTGTGGTGTTGTCAGACGTTGTCATGATCGCTGCGTCAGGCGTTGGCAGAACATCCATTAGCAGGTGACTTCAGGTTGCAGCGCTCTCAAGAAACTAGAGTCTATTGACTGTTCAGAAGGTAACCTGCATGGTTCATTACTCATTACGCAGAAATTGATCACATGCGATGGCCAGTTTTCTGCAGAGAAGAGTGCGCCAGCAGTTTGGCAACTTAGGCTGCGCCAGAGATATGGAAAGCGACCGGTGGCACAAGCAACAATTTCCGAAGCTTTGGATGGGCCATGTGTGTTGTTTGTGCTGAGACATGCTGAGACAAATTCTTTGCCAGGTGTACAGGCGAGCTCCACTGCAAACCTGTGGCCCCAGGCGCAATAAGAGACGCGAATTATGTTGAAAGCTGGGGTTTGCTAGCGAGTTTCCACAACGTCCAAACATGACTAAACATGTTGATTTCCTGGAGGCCAAGCTTGCCTTCACAGTCGAATTCTCAGAAATTGAAGCCACTTCTTACTTTCTGTGTGCCTAGATATAGCCATTAGGCAATGAAAAGACGCAAATTACTTGGCTTGGGGAAGTAGCCAAACGATCAGCTCTGGATCAATCCCACAGGATGTAGCATAAATCGGCCGCTGAAATGTCCGTGTCAGTGATGCTAGCAGCCTGTCTTGCCATCAAGGCCTGGACTTTTCCTCTTCTTCGAGCCTCGCTCTGGATACTGGGTGGTCCTACTCTCAGAATTTTGCAGAGTTGTGTCATTTCTTTCAGCTCTCAGGATTCCTGTGATTTTGAATTATTAGAGTGAGTTCAATTTCCTGCAGTTGCATAAAATCAACTGTTGCAGATGAGCTTGACATAAAACTTCTACGCTGCCCTCCAAGATTCTCAGGTCAGCACCATCTCGCCTCTAGCGGCCAACCACGCGATAGCGTCGCAAGCACAGTGCAAGCGATCATCCTTCAGAAGTATCCAGAATGCAGTTTCGGTCAGTTTCGACATTCGAAAATCTGAAGATATCATCAGTACATGATTGACATTTGATTTGACTTCCCTTCAAGACATCTGACATCATCTGACAGATGAGGTTTGCTAGACCAGATGTGCTGGGGCGATTTGGTCAGGTCGACGATACAGCTGATACAGTAGCATAGCAGTGGTGTTACAAAAAAGATGATGCATAATGTTACGTATTGATTCAATGTCTCAAAGACAAATTCAGCAGAGTACTCCATGTAGTGGTTGAACATGTTTGATATCTTTTGATGCATCTTGATGCTATTGCCTTCAGTCAAGTCCTAAGAGCGCGCTTTAGGTCCTTGCAAGAAGCGGACCAGCTTGGAGTTCTCTCCTTCCACAGGACCACAACGCATGTTTTGTACGACGTACTCTGGAATTGGCAGAGTATGCCACGGATTCTGCTACACTGAAAACAGGAGGCTCCAGCTTGGGATGCAGCTGATAGTCAGGCCGATGCCAACATTGGAAAACATTGGGACCATGGGTTGTCCACAACGTCAGTATCAAACAGCGGGAGTTAGATCTTACATGATTTTACAATAGTTTACAATATTTTACATGTGTTAGATTGGATGTGTTTTGCAGGTTCCTGGCTTTCATCACCGTTTGTCAACTTCCAGAGCCGCCATCCAAGCTTGATCTTTCACACCAACTGATGAAGTCCTGCAGGGGAAGGAACTCACATGAACACCAGTGCAAATGTTATTGATGAAGCAGTCTGGCCATCTCATTGACATCATTGAGCCTGAATGAAATGGAGTGTTTCTATGTGTTTCTACTTGGAGCCAAGCATTCTCAGGCACCTCCCAGTGCTTTGCTCTCTGATCAGCTGATGCAACTTGGCTGCTGCTCCAGATGAAAATCTGTCCTCTATGCTAATTCTCCACCAGAATTCTGGCCTTCAGTCCTCAAAACATGTGCTGAAGTTGATGTGACATGATGTGACAATGTATGAGGCCAACGGAATGGCTTCAACTCATGGCTTCCGGGACAGATGCATCGCCTACATTCTTGTGTGTGGGTGGCTGCGGAAGCAGGCAAAGAAGATCTGGAAAATGGAAGGGTGGCCGGCTGTGTCTTGCACAGATTGCTGTCACATTGAGATGATTGAGGTTGAGTGAGACTTGGTTTGTTGAAACATACGGAAACTGTTGAAAACGAAACCTGGAGCACCTGGAGCATCCCTCAGGGTGCAGTCACTGAATGGCTCATATGAGCTCCTTCCTGAATCCATGTGGCTGGGACCGAGCCGTGGGTCCGGTGTTTGAGGATCAAAAGTGGCCCAAAGGGTGCCTCAAAGCTTGCATGCTACAAGATGCTACAAGTGCGTGTTTTATGTTGGTTGCAACTAGCTCAGCTTTAGGGAGATGGGAGCACTAGATCTACATCATTCTATATCATTTCCTTATCCATTTAATCCATTTATGGAGATTGAAGCCTGCATGATTCAATCCTACTACTTGTACGATTGTAGGGATGTCATGTAGGGCATATTGCTACCTCAGCCAAAGCCTCCAGGTAAATTTGATTCTACCGCCGACGTCAAACAACTTTAGAACCACTGTTTGTCAGCTATCCTAGAATATCTAAAATCCTGCATGAGCACTTTGCATCAGACACTGCTCTCGGTAGGTGGGCCTCTAGGCCAGCTTGGAAGAAAATGCCCAGTGCTAAGAGCGATCAAATTGGCTCCTGCAACATCCCGCGACATCATACAGGATGAGCTCTGCTTGTGCTCTCTAAGGCGGCCAGAGGAAGACGACGAGGAGGTCTCAAGTTGTGTTTGATTGTCGCATTCAAAGAGATTGTAGGGTAGGGCTATTGGCTATTGCATTGATTGGCAATTTTTACCAGCAGTGGTAAGCAATGGAAAAAATACTTTCATTTGGATTCCGTGTCATTGAATTTTGTTGCTTGGTTGTGGTACTGGGTCATTGCGTTAAGTCGTCCGGGCTTGTCTAAAGTCGTCCGGAAATCATGTGCCCGTTGTGTTTTGTATGTTTCCTGGATGACTTTCATCTTANGGCTTGTCTAAAGTCGTCCGGAAATCATGTGCCCGTTGTGTTTTGTATGTTTCCTGGATGACTTTCATCTTAGGAGTTGTTGGGAGTGATTGTTTTTTTGCGTGTGCCCAATGCATCTGGGATCATTTGGGAAGATGTTG
>BGPT01000701.1:154807-199778 GCA_003297045.1 Symbiodinium sp. clade C Y103
AAACGCTCTGTGCCATTGGGTCCAGCATTTAGCTGTAGAGATATGTGCACTTTGTTTCCCACCTTGTGCCATTGTATTTTCCTGCTTTGATCTCCCGAAATTGATCAAAGAGTTCAGTTTTACGCCAGTGTGCGCAAAGAATCCGGTAAATTCAACACATTCCGAAAAGGTCCCTGCGAAACATGTGCCCATGGTGTTTTGATATATTCTGGTTGACTTTTCGCGAGATGCCTGACTTCACGCGTTTGAGCTGTGCCCATGGGGATGTTTGACTTTAGACGGGTATGCCTGACTTAACACCCCGACCCAGTATACTGTTGGTTTTTGATCAACTTCTCAGGCGGAGGCATACTTATTTTGTTGATCAAAATTGAAGCTGTCACTATTCCAAGGGTTTCCTGATACCAGCGCCAATGCAAAACTTTTTTTTTTTTCTACATTTATGTTTTATATATTCTTATCTAACAGTCTAACATATTATTTATCCAAGCCTTCAGCATCAGTGTCCTTGCTGTTTCCTTTTGCTGTTCTTGACCTAAGGAGACCATCAACCTGACAGCTGGCCAAGCTGAGTTGCTGGAACACCATTTGTCGCGACTCTCGTCGTATGCGCAGAAAATTGTGCAGAGCCCAAGGACTCCAAGGATGGCATAGGCACAGAATCCAGAGTCTCTGGATGTCTCTAGATGTCTCTGGATGTCTCTGGGGTGAAGCTGGCACAGATGGGATTCTGATGGATCCTGCATGCTGCACGCAAGCTATGTCAGGACATGCCCAACAATCATGTGAAATTTGAGAGTTGTAGGGGATACAGTAGTAGACACGGATGTTTTGTGCAAGAGTTGTGACAAATGATGGACTTCAACTTTGGCAGTCCTAGTTTTTTTCAATCTTCCAATGTTTTGTCCTTCTTAATTGTAGTACTGGCGCCTACCAGGGCCACTAGGACGCCTTGTTCAGAAAACTCCTATTGACACTTTCAAAACTTCACTTTCGTTCAGGAGCCCGCTTTGTGGGTAATACACCTGAGCAAGTCTAAGGTGCATACATTGGCATTTGCGACACGTTTTCTTTCCTCCAGAGAAGCCGAGGATGCCCAAAACGGTGGCGCAGCTGCAGAAGGATTGACAAGTAAATCAAGGTTGTTGCTCCAAGTAATGCTTCAAATGATGGCATGTAAGCTGAACATAAGATGGTCATTCCATATTTCATTCCATATTCCTGACATTTCCTGACTACTTGGTGAAGCTTGCTGGGTCGCTTTATTTGTATCGCTTTGTTGCAAGGTGCAGGCGGCAGACAAGCTGATGTGCCTGCAGCTTCAGGCCCTCAGACCCGCACTACCGGGTCACTACCGTGCAGTGCTGGTCGTTTTTCATGATTTTTTCATGATTTGTTCATGATGCAAATGTGATGCAAGCGAGATGGAAATCATTGGGTACTCGTGCAATCTCCTCTTCGCAGGCTTGACCGGTGCGTTCAGATTTATATAAATATGTTTGAAAATTTGTTTGAAGGTAGTTGAACATTGTTGAACATACTTGCTTGAAAGTGATCCATTGCCACCTGGAGCCAATCAAAGGGAGGGGCCCTCCTGTAGGCGTACGTGACCCTGGCAATGTCGCTGAGTTGCAAGAACAGCAGGAACGGCGAGAAACCAAACGATCAAGCCTGCGCTTGAAGGTGTCTCGCCTGAAAAATTGAGAGGGGTATGAGATGTATGAGATATCATGTGATTTGCTGGGGCCTGTTTGGCAGTTCTTAAAAATCTTAAGAGGAGGCTTTATAATCAAGATTAATCAAGTTATAAACTGCATGGATGATATTCCACGTCGACATAATTTACACCTTTGACGGTGGATGGGCCGGAGCAGATGAATCTGCAGTATGAAGAGATAGCAGTGGGTCCGTGCACAGCACATGATGCACATGAGCTCAACAGCTCTGGCGAATCTTTGCAAACCTCTGCGACTTGAGGACAGAGAACTTCTGGAAATCTACCGTGGAGCTCAGCAAGAGGAGGGCAGCAATTTTTGCGCAACATGCACTGGGCAGACTTGTTCTGACTTCAACTGACCAATTGTTGTGAGCTCGTGTCACCGTAGGGAAATACATATATAATCTATTAAACGCGCTAGCGTTATCTATCTAGCTGTTTGTTGCACGATGTTGCATCTCGGAGTGTGACTCACGTGGATTTGTTCATTCACTCGATGGTTGTACCCAACATTTTCTTAAAAATCGCAACTTCAGATGCCGGTGGCAAAAGGCCAGGGCGGCTATCCACTTCTCTAGGCCTGTCGTGAAGCAGACTGGCGTGGCTTAGCAACACCGCGAACTACTGCTCGAAGCAATGGTAGCAGCCTGGCTATTCTGATTTTTTTATTAGTTTCACCAATTGTAATCCACTTTGACTTTGGGAATATATTTGGGATGCGTCCCAGATTTGTTGATATACTAAAGTGGTCACCTTGATGTTTCATGGGCAGTTGATGGCAAGCTGTTAGTCTGTTAGTCCCTACACTCCAAGGTGTCTACAGCGACAGTTCCGCTTCGAAGTCAGGTGTTACCGCACGCCAGTGAAGTGGAGGTAAAGTCAGATACCACGAGTAAGAGAGCATAGTGAGAGCACAAGATGCAGGAGGTTCCCCTTCTCATGTCTACAGACACTGAATATGTGGAAGTCCCATGAAGCCCGTACGATCAAAACTCCAGGCGCCAGGCATGCAGGAAGATATCGTGAAACATGCCAAAAAATTGGCCAGCTTACTCATTGCAGACATGTTGCGGCCCATTGGAATTGTCTCCACCAAGCAATGCTTCAATAATCTTAGATCATCTTCAATCTGCACCAATCTGCACCAATCTGCGCCAAAAACCTTCCAGGCGATGCCCAGCTCTTGCGAGTCATCAGTGAAGCCATGCAGCAGCCAGGGAGGACCCCTGAGACCGTCGCGGCTGAAATTGCGGGGGAGCCCAAGCATGTTGGCTGATGTTTGTCAATGACGTTTCATATCATTCAATATCATTTGATAATTCAAAGACTATTTTGATCTATTTTGACTATTTATACTTTGTACTGAAGTGTTTGTGCTTCATTGCTGGCTAACGAAGGAATAGAAGGTTGGGAAGGAGGTGGTGTCCCAATCTGGAGTCGTGAAGAAGTCTCCTGCTGGCTGCACAAAATAGTTGAGGGCTAGATGGCTTCTCCCTGGCGCTTCTGGAAATTCATGCTAGTCATGCTATAGTGCTTGTATGTGCTTGTATGTATTTTGCTTTTCTAGTGTATCATGTGTGTCGTTGCGCAGCAGTTTAGCAGTTGTGGCTCAACTGTCATAGAGGGGAGGTGCTACTGCCCTAGTTCTTTCGGGCCCATTGCCAGACTCGGCATGATGCGCTTTGTATTGTTGTCCTGGGTGCCTTTGGTGCTTGCTGAGGATGCTCAACTACCAGTGCCTCAGGTGCCTCAGGTGCCCTTGATGCTTCGTGGCTCCAAGGCCAGCCGCACTCTCAGCGAGCTCGAAAGCTGCGTGTCCAAGCCGAATTTCGACAGGGCACAGACGTCCTGGTGTGGGCAGCAGCAGGAACCGGTCGCATGTTTCAAGGATGCCAGCAGCCTCAATCCGATTTGGGACTGCCACTTGCAGATCTTGCAGGTGGAGACGGGCTGCTCCCTTGGTGCGAAGCCTTGCGCCTGGCCTACCGATGCCTTGGCAGTTGCGGCGCCAGAAAGGAAGACATCCGCAGGACAAGCCCAGGGAGAACCAACTCGCTTTGTCACTTGGAACCTCTATGTTTTCACCTTGGCTGGAAGGATTCATCCAGTTGTTGATGAGCTGATGAGAATGCAGCCGGAGATTGCGGCCATTCCAGAGATGTGGCATGAGAAGCATGCCATCTTGGATCGCTTGAATCAAGTCTCCGGAAATGTCTACGCATTTGCAACTGGCGGATCCACAGAACAGTTCAACGATGCTGACATCCTCTTCCGTGCTGACAAGTGGGAGCACATCGCCAGTGATTTGGTCCCATTCTCTGCTGGCAGGGCGGTGAATTGGGCTGCGCTGCGCCGCAAGTCGGATGGATATTCACTGATTGCTGCAGGCAGGCTCGTGTCCTCATGCTACATCATGCTCTCCTGACTTGCTTTTTGGTTGCCTCTTGTGCACATCACGTTCCAGTGTGAACTATGCATAACTATGCTGCACTCGTGCTTATTATATAGTGTGTCAGGGGCATTGCATCTCGAACTGAATCTCTGAGACTCTCCTCGATTTTGCTGTGCAGGTACACATCCACTCTGCTGCCAAGGGGACTACGTTGTGATGGAAGCAGTTGACTTTGTCATTAGAACCTTGAGTGACTGGCCTGCAGAGACCGTATTAGCAGCAGAAAGCTACATTCTAGTTACTGTAATTACTCGTGTGTATTTTACATACATAAGTACGCACATTCCATTGCATTACATTACCTTACCTTACATTACCTTACCTTACCTTACATTGCAATACATTTTACATTACATTGCATTGCATTACATTAATTACATTACATTGCATTGCATTGCGTTGTGTTGCGTTGCATTACGTTGTATTAAATTATATATGTATCATCAATATCATCAATACCATTGTATGCACATTTCCTTTTATGATCATGAATGTGCACAAGATTTCAAGGTTTTCCTGATGGTCTTGTAGTTATTGAGGGTACTGCTTCCCTGGTATTTTATCTTTTGTTCTCTATTTCTTACTACTGTTTCTACATATTCTGCCTTTTTTTGATATATATTCGAGCCCCACCTTGCACGATGGGGCCGTGAAAGGGGCTGTGACATGCTGTGACCTGTGCTTCGAAGCCAGTTCTACCGCTACCTGCCAGGTGATGTCCAGAGGCAGCACCCATATCCCATTGTGCCTTGGACGCAGATTTCAACGTTGCAATTCGTTGATGTTTCGCTTGATGTTTGCAGACTTGTTAAGTCTTGTTAAATCTTGTTAAGATATGTGAAGATATGTGAAGATTCCTTACGCTCATTTACTCTCACATTTCTTCAGATACTTCGGGGGGAGCTTCCAGTAAGTCCATTTTTTAAGCACATCAGTCGGTACGCCGATGTTTGTGCCAACGCTTGAGGTGATGTTTGCTATATTTTGTGCTGTTTTGAGGTCCTCATGGGAGATTTGAACACGGGCTACTACCAACCCTCGCAGCAGCTCCTCCGGCTTGGCCAGATGGATGCCTTTGGTCGCCGTTGGCAGATTCCAATGACTTTCACGGATGCCTGGGCGGAACTTCACCCAGGAAACCCCGATCCTTCCACTATCAACAACGACCCCGTGCGCTTGGATACTTGGAAGCATTTGCGATGGCAGCTGATAGCCTCGGCTTCACTGGTGGGATTGATGGAGCCATGCATGATCATGCATGTCGTTCTACGTCATTCCACGTCACGTCATTCCCTGTCTCCATGTATGCATCATGTGTCATAGCGTGTGCTGCATCATCATGTCATGTCTTCTGCAAGGACTACGTCTATTTCCAGAAGACACCAATTTCGGTAGGTCAGTCGATTGTCCAGTCTCAGATCTGGCCACGAGCGGCTGGCAGCGATCATCGGGCCGTTTCCGGTGATGTAGTGCTCAATCGGTAAACACCGAGTCTCTGAGCAGCTCTGTATAGCATGGCTGATATGGCTGTCATGAAATAGCATGGAGGATGTCGCGGCCTCACGGCTGACATACAGCTGATTTTGGAGTGGATGCAGGCACTGTAAGCAGTGCAATACCACAATGCAGCATCCCACAATCCCCTTGTGAGCCAGGTTCGCCATGAGTCGGCCTGGCGTAATTCACTTGTTCCAAGTGTAGTTTTTCCCTCTCCAGGCTCCAGAGCAGCAAAAACCAAGTGCATTCAAAAGCAACTCATTACGGATCACGTCGATTCACATGCACAATTTCTCTTCTGCTCTGTTGCTTATTTTGGCCCTGGGCCGAATGGAGACAGCTTTGCTGAAATCCCGTTGCACACCTTATGGCAATGAGTGCCAAAGAATTGAAGCCTTGCACAAGCAGGGACAGCTCTGTTGAACCAATTCAAGAATTTTGAGTGTGCTGAACATCAGCTGTTCAGCATGCTGGTACGCGCTCGCATGCATTAGTTCAGCATGTGCCCAATTGTTGAGCACATGCAGGTGGCACGTTGCCCCGCTTCCCAGACCCATTCTTAGTTGAGCCTACTGCGGACCCATGCAAAAAGTCTAAGTCTGCTCATACTCTAATGCATCTTGTTGTGCAAACATCTCTGGAAGGTCTTTAGTTTAGTGCGGATGGTTGCAGTGGATCTATATCGTTTCCGGTATTGCTCCACCATGAACAGCTTTCAAGAATTCTGAAGGTTTACATTGCTCGTGAGATTGATTGAGGTTCAAAGTTCAAAAGAAACCAGCTGCCCTGGATGCCAATCACAGCTGCTCGGAGCTTGCCGGTAGGTATGTCATTGACTTTGAGGGTCCAATGGTTGGTTTTGTGCACATTTCATTGTAAATGGTGCACTTTCGACATGTGTGAAGGCAGTCGAATAGCTTCGAAACATTTCGAAACCAGCCCATCCTGTTTTTGCAGAAGAAACTGACCAACTCTAGATTTCAGCATATTTCCACAAATTTCAGCCACGTTTGCCAAGGAAGGCTCGCGCTGCTGGAGTCAGTGCTACAGTTCGATGGCCACGACCACCTCCTGATCCAGGTGCCCATGTGGGCAGAATGTGAGGGCAGGACCTCATGTAACGAACCGGTGAATTTCACCACAGAATAAGAAATAATTACAGTCATGACATGTTATGATTGTTTTGTTGTTGTTTTTTTTTAAGTTGTAATTACAACTTATAATATGTTGTTATGTGGGTGAAAGAGATTCGGTAGATTTTTTAGCAAAACTTGAGGAGTAAGGGAGGGAATGGCGGGGTTTGTATCGAAGTAGCGCAAGAGCAATGTGCCAGATTATGTTGAGCATTGTTGAGGCACCAGTCTCACGCCAACGCAATGCAATCGCAGCAGGAAAGTGCAAAGTTTTTCCCCGCAATTCTCTCTCATTCTCTCCATCTCTGTATCCAAAAGCTCTTACGTTGCATCCGTGGGAATCATAAACCTTGCTGGGAAGACCCCCCGGTCCACAGCCGGATGCCACCCTGACCCTTGGACTCCTGACCCGCAGTAAAAAGGCGTTTGGGGAATAATTTTAAAAAATACATTGATAAATAAATAAATAAATGAATAAATGAATAAATAAATAAATAAAATTAAATAAATAAATAAATAAATATATATATATATATAAAATGAACCTTCCGAGAATTTCAGAGATAGGATCTTCGGCACCATCTTGGACCACTGCAGGCCGACAGAGTGGGCACCATGATTGAGGCCTGCAGCCGTTGGAACTGAAACATCCACAGATCCTCTCAGATCCTTCAAGTTCTATCCAAGTGTATTAAATGCAGCATGCATGTGAAGTTGTTGTCCCTGTACAGATGTATCATGTTTGCGGCCTTTGTTCTGTCAGATTGCTATAGATTTGTCAGAAGAAGGTGATAGTTGAAGTTCAAGCTAGATGGAATTGTTGAATCAGGCAATAGAGAGTGGTTGTGGCCACACGTCAGTATCATGATATTCCAGTCCGAGTTCAAAGGAGGGACTCATAGCAAATCCACTCTTGCTGGCCAGGAAATCTGCCTGATAGGTGCAAGCTTCATGGCCAAACCGATGCCAAAGTCAGCATCGAGCGAGATTTCGATACATTTCGTTTCACAGCACTCCGACTGCTTTCCACACGAGGCTTTTCAAATAGCCAGGAAGCAGCGACAATTCATGTCCCAGGTCCCGGATTTGATGCAACAAGCAAGCAAGCAGCAAGCAAAGTTTGGGGAAGACTCAGGCTATCTCAGGCTCCATTTGTTTGGGAATGTTTGGGAGTCAACAATGTTTTGAATGGGAGTAGGTTGATTTAGGTTGATTTTCTGATAGATTCTAGCGATGCATCAAATCGACAGTGGGGAGGCGGAATCCGCACTAGTCAAAATGAACCAAGATTGATCAATTCGAAGCGTGCAAAACAGAAGCCGCAGCGGCCAGCTGCTGGAGGGTCATGGAATGTCATGGAGGGTACAGAGTTTGGATGCGCGCCAGCGATGCAAGCGTTTGGATGTTGTCAATTGATGTCAATTGTCAATATCGTGTATATTCTGTTGTTTTTTGATGCTGAATTTGGGGGAATGGCTGGGGACTTAGGCGCCAGCCTAAGTGTAAATTCCCAACAACTCAGTAAAACACATAAATCAGATAAAGTTTAAAATTTGTTTCCAATTTCTTTCTTTGTTTAAGTTTGCAGGCCCCTTCTGCAGCACCTCGCCGGACGGAGGCGTGCCGGGTGTCGCGACATGTGGCGACTCTTCAAACAAAGCGTCCAAAGAGAACGAAACGGACGCAACGTAGTGTCACAACGTAGTCGCAACGTAGTCGCAACGTAGTCGCACTTAACTGGCCACCCACACAAAATATGTCCTGGCAGTTTACTAGCCCAACTCACAGAATTGGTGACAGACTGCGACCTCTGCTTTTGAAAAGGTTAAGAAAACAATGACATTATTCATCATTATTCCATCTTGTTTCAGCATCGAGATGGCTATATCGAAACCCGAAACCAAAGGCCAGGCCAAAAAAATACAAGGGAGGAGAGAGACCGCGCCAAAAGCACACTGTTTGGGAAGAGAAACATGCCTTGGTGGGCTATCGTCACAGGTGTGATGGTATCCCACGAAACGGAAAAAGTTGAGAGTTTGAACGACAGGCAGACGGCCATGGATCCCCTTTTTCTGGCGGAGAGTGTGCGTCAGGACAGTTCCCACCGGGTCGGCATTTTTGGTGACAGTTGCCACCTCAGACCTGTTCATGCGTAGGGGGTGATGGATGCTGTGGGACAGATCCATTTGGATGACACTCTGAAATTTCATGGGTTCATGGGTGGATTCAACATGACCTGGTGACAACCAGAACTCCATAAGGCCCCATTGGATCCCATTGGTATTTAAAGGTCTCTCAGCGTTGGCTGTCGGGATTTTGCACATGGACATGATGGACATATATGGACATTCTGTGGAAGTTCAAGGGCATAGCGATTTCACGGTTCAACAGATGGTGGGTGGCCAAGGCGAAGAGGAGGACGAAGACAAAGATGATGCGTACACGGAGTACACAGACTGGGAAGATGAATCTGTTCGAGACTGAGCATGACCAAGATCATTCCAGTTCATCCAAGATCATTCTACAGGGGGATCTCTTAATCGTGAAGAAATTGTTCACCCAGGTGTTTCCTGGCTTGATTCACAGACGCATTTTTAATTACGTTACATATCACTTACAATAGATATAAATACGTGTGCTATGAAATTAATACATTATGATATATTATGATTTTACTGGTAGAATGCACGTGTTTATGCATTCACACGCGTGCAGACTCGTCTAGAGGTACCGGTATATATCAATGATATATTATTATGTATATGCATTCATGGCATCAATCAAGGCCACGTCTCCACATCAAGAGACTAGCGAAGTTCTGGAAGCTTCCACGCGTGCCGGGAGCTTGACATGACTCGACGTTGGGAGTCCATTTCAATGAGTGGATGGCAAGGTGAGACATGTTTGGTGTGACCAAATTCTGCCTCATCCTGCCGTCAAACACACAAAGGATCAAAAAGAATCAAAAAGGGATCTTGCCGCATCATGCACCAATTAGTGCGACAACTATATTGTCAGATACGAACTTGACAGAGCTGGTAATTGAACCACGCCTCCAAGCGGAAAGACTGGTGCAAAGCCCTTTAAATGCAATTACGATATGTCTTGACATCTTGGGACCTTGAAAATCTTGAAATATTCTTGTTGACCAAGGGGCTAGACAGCTTCGCAGGGATCCTCGGCCAACCTTTTTGATCGAGGAGATCGTTCTGTCGCTGCAATAAGTTTCCAAATTCATGAGCTGCTCGATTTTCCAGTCACTTCTGCCGTGCACTAAGCGTTGCATGGTATTTGAGTAGTAGCTCCCTTGAGTAGATTTGGCAATGAAACTAAGAAGAACCAAGAATAAATACATATATTTGATAGTACAATATATGATATATGTTCTGTACATTAATTAATTGCTGCACTGTACCCGGTGGAAGTTCCAGCAAGCGACTTTCCAACATTTTCTGCTTGCTGCGGGTAGCAGTTCAGGGGGAGCTACGAAGGCCGTTCAAAGAGTGTCGTATGATGAGGTCGTGGAGCCTTCGCAGGCAAAGCAGGGCAATGCAGGGCACAAGTGACATTGCATGACATTGCACTTGGGCATCCTGTTTACCAAAATGGATTGCAATGGATCAAAACGTGTGATTTCAATGTCGATTGATCTTGGAAGAATTCCATTCAATTCCAGTCTAATTATTTTCAAAGGCTCTGCGCAGGATTTGCAAAGCTTATGCCATTCCAGCCTTTTTGTGCCCATTGTTGCAGGAGTCGTTGGAAGAGCCGAGCACATTTGTGGCCAGAGCCTCGGTATCTCTGCAACAATGTAGCCGTTTGGGCAGGTGCGATAGGCTTATAAACATGCCACCTGTTGAGGGTGTAGCACAGGAAAGCTGTCACATCATCTTTGCACTTGTGCAGATCAGTAACAGTGCGGACTTTCACTTCCTCTAGGTCCTTTCAGAACTGAACAGGTTTAGCTGAGTGTTCATCTCTCCATATGAAGATGTAGGGAGTTGTGATGATGAAGTTCCTGTTCGAGATCAACATGATGGTGGTGAGAGACTTCAACTTTTACTCGGCTCTCTAATCTAGGCTTGCGATCTCATTCTGAAAATTAAGAAGTCATGCATGCTGCCCTGAGGCCCCCGGAAATGCTTCTGTAGGAGCAGAAACGGAGGCGTGAAGCACAGCAGACAGCAAATGTAATGTGCTGTTGAACTTCAAGATTTCGCTACAAGAATAGCACGATACTGATCGATACTGTATCACACGTTGTTTTTGTGGGACAAAACCGCAGGCAGCTAAAGGGAAACTTGGCCACAGGTTGCAAACAGTCATTTTGCTCTTGCACTGTTGTTACTGCAGGAATACAGTGATGATGCTGTGAGCAACGGGTCCGAGGGGGAGCAACAGGATGGCTACCCAGACTCGGACGAATACCAGGATGAGGACCAGGACAACTACTCTGACGATGACTTTGATGAGGCAGCTGGCGAACAAGACTCAAACGGATGGATTGAACCAGTGAAAACAAGCCTGAAAAGATAATATGAAAGGATGAGACCTTCAAAAGCCATTGTCTAGAGAGAGAGAGAGAGCCTTTCTTGTCCTGGCAGACAGGGGCCAATAGCTGTCAGCTTGTGCTTGGGCAGCTTTGCGTCTACGTGTGACTGGGAGGCTTCGCCAACGGCTGCGAGCCAGACTGACCATCGCCAGGCAGAACCACTGGACTGATGTAACAAGTGAGATCAAGCGAGTATAGTGAGTCTGGAGGGCCACTAGTGCTGGACCCTCTTTGCTTCACAAAAGGTAAGTCTTTGGTAAGGTGACTCAGGTTTCTGGACATGTCAGACCAGACAGTTGCAGTTTCTTGTGGCATTGTGTGGCATTGTATTCCTCAGTTGCCTGAGCAAACTTCTGACAACCAGTGGCTACCGTAGCATGAACAAATCATGAAATACAATGAAATACAAAGATGAAAAAACACGAAAAAACATGATTTAAGATAATGAGATGCATGTTCGTGGCATCACGGCATAAAACCGACTTTCGCGGCATGTTCTGAAGCCAGGTTCAGTTGGATCCTGTTCCGACCTCAGGTTGTTCCTGGCCAGCGGGCAGTTTAAAAGCGTGGCATTACCAGTGATTCAGCCTTGTGCTGGCATCATTTCGCATCATAGAGCTAAACTTGAAAGAAACTAGGAATGCTGGGCCAGTGATTCCAGTCTCCTGAGTCCCTGCCGCACTTTGAGGTGCAGAGATATGCCTGGATCTCAGCCCTTGGATGGGAGACGATACTCCTCTTCCAGTGGCCCTGCAAAGCCTGACCATAAAGACGGGGCCACGACTTCAAGTCCGGCTGTTTCGCTTGCCACTTTCTGTTGGCCAATGCTTGCACAGCCACACTCGGGGTGATGAATACCTTGGGGTCGTCTAAGGTTTCGCATGTCATCCGAAAAGCTGCGATACGCAAATGGCCTGACGTACCTTGCCTTGATCCAATCCAATGGAAAGGGTGGGCGAGGTTTCAGAGCTTCACTACATCTACAAGCGGTGTTAATTGGGGTATCGGCATAGCAAGTACCAGAAATTGAAATCATTCAAGGTGGCACTGGACTCAATGAACGAAGCCTTTGTAATACACTGCACTGCAATACATTTATATTAGTACTATTAGTTTCTGTTGGCGCAGTGCCGCGTGTAGAGTTGATGCTTGATGATGCTTGCTTAGATCATGGCCTTCAATACTGCTGTAATTTACTGCACCAAGCGAACCAACTGCAGGTTCAGCCCAAGCCTGCGGAGACTCCAGCTGAGGAGTGCCGGGAGGTTTGGGACAGCATTTAGCTAAAGATGTGCCGGAAACAGCTGCAAATTATCGTAACTTCATGTGCAATGACGGTTATTGCAACTCGAGACAATGATGGAGTGGATTGGATGAGATGGCATTGCTGTTGCAATCCCTGCCTTGTGAAGCATCGTTGCAGGCTGAAGGAGAGGATGAAATAGCGGTCTTGTTCTCAGCTCTGGCTCTAACCATGGAGTTCACTGTTCACCTAGTGCCAGAGTGCTCTTGAATCGTTGGATGACGCCGCTTTCGTATCTAGCATGAAAGTACTCGTAAGGTTGTATGCACTCTGCACGGAGGAAAAGGATTTTATAAGACATATTAAGACATCCTAATGAATGTTACAATTTCCTCGGATTCATTGGTTGTAACATGACTACCATCCAGAGAACCAAGGCAATTATTGCAGCAGCTCGTGCTGCCGTTGACTCAGCATGCCAAAACCTGTAGAACATGAACTTCAGAAAAGATACACTTGCACATATCTTCATTTTTGGTCATTATTGTTATTCAAAATATCGATGCATCAGTAGTGTGTGGGCCAAATGGCCTTTGTTGGATGATGTTCGATGGCAAGTTGTTCTGAAAGTGTGATTGCAGCGGATTGTCCCCAAAGCATGTCTGAGTCCCAGATCCTTCGTGGGAATGAGATCCACTGAAGATTCATGTTGAGTCTGAACTGAGGCAGTTGACAGGCCGGCAGCTGCTAGTACCAGCGCCATGTTGCAGCCCCAGCCGCGCGCGAGGCAGTACCACTTTCATTGGAGAGAAATGAAGAGAGGGAGAGAGTATTAACTTTTTAGTGGGAAATGTTTGCTGCCACAAAGTCAGCAAAGTCTCAGTCAATACTAGTCCGACTTCCGCAGTACTGCCAACTACTGCCACACATGATGACACTTTGAACACATAGCGAATTGTTGTTAATGTATGTTAATGAAAGAGTATGTAAGACTTGCGCTCTCCAAAAATACAGCCGTGGATGTATTAACGTGAAGAATGGGCTTCCAATCAGGGCACCCGGAGAAGTTGTGATGCGATTTGACCATCAATTTCTTTTCTGCTCGAAGTATTAATAGTGATTTCCTCCGGCAAAGCCGTTGGGGAAATTCGATTGCCAAATGAACCCGAACACAGATTCCAAAGTGGATTCGAACGACGTTCCAGGGAAGCTACCGTGAGGCATGACATTCACTCTCCCAGCATATCCCTGGACAACATTGGACAACCACAACAGAAAAGTATAGGTTGGAAAGTGTGTGAGGCCTTCTGGACGTTGAAGGCTTTAGACCTAAAACATGACCAAGCGCAAATTCAAACATGAATTGACATGACCTCATGCTGTGCTGAATGTGTAGACCACTCACTTCATTTTTTTGTCATACAGGGGATCGGATATTCAACTTGCATTGGACTCCTCATTCTGCAACAATCAATGGCCTGCCATGTGTGCCACGTGCTCATGGTTTGCAGTGTTTGAGCTTGACAATGGAAGCGCCCGAGTCGGTGGTGGTGCTTGTCATGCACAGAGGTGGTCGGGTTACTTTTTGCAGATTTTTTGATTGTACTACATACATTTGTAGATGCATGATATGAATGTAAGTGCCCAAGCAAGCATGTCAAGCAAGATCAGTCTGCTATGTTTGTACTGCAACAGTCTGGAACAAGTCTTTAATATTTTTCTACATTTTTCGGTTTCAGGGAGGCAGAATGGAACATCCAGGCATGCCTGAAGTTATGGGAATCATAATATGACACACGCACACACATACATGCATATACATGCATATACATACATATAATTACAAATATAATCACACACACACACATATATATATTTATATATAAATACGAATATGATAAAATATAAGTATAATATCATCATTATCTGAGGTGCAGATTCTTTCCTTTAGCAAGGGGCTGGTGAGGCTTGATTGCAGGAAGGGGGCTGCAAGTGAAGCGGGCCACCATGAGGATTTACAAAGTTGCAAAATCATGCAAAATCAACATTGACACCAAAATGAGACAATTGGGACAAAGCTGGTCAGGAGAATTCTAACATGGACATTGCAAAGATATTTGATGTGCGACTTGACCAATGCTTAATGCTTGGTGTTTTGACGCTTTGACTGCGTCGAGCCAGTTCCTTGGAACAGTGCTCGTCTATGTTAAAGATGGGAAACATGAATCTGAATTTGTCTGAATTATATCTATACAGTTGAAGGAAGCAATGAGCTACCATGGGTAATCATTGGATCCAATATGATCCAATCCTACGTTGCTGTGCTTTTGGTGCTTTATGCGCTTTGGGATCAGATTCTGCGGCTCAAAACCCGAAGCGCCATTGTGGCCCCCGGCGCCATGGCGCCAAAGAGGGCTCCGAAGGAACCGGTCGATGTGTTAGCTCGCAAAGGCGACTGGTCTTGGATTTGGGAGTCCAGGTCACCGTCTTGAAGCGTATTTTCTTTCAGCAAGTCCACATTGTACTGTCCATGCATTTTTTTCGCCGAGATAGGTGCTCCATCAGAGACCAGATATAGAGAAGGCACATTGATGCAAATTGTGAGAGCACAGACAGCAATTGCCTTTCTCTTGCACCCCCGTGCCCTTGAGCTTGATGAGAAAAATTGAACACTTTTGCTGGCCTTGATGGTCTGCCAGATCTGAGGCTACTACGATGAGATGACCAACACCTTCGAAGAGATCAACGAAAAACGCGACATCATCGAAAAGGACTTGCATCCTTTCCATGTTGCAACGTTTGACAAAGGGTCAAAACATGCAATAAGCACCAACAAAGCAGCAATTTGCCTTGAAAAGCATCCTGTGATTCAACAAAAGTTTCTTGATGTTTCTTGACACATCTTGACACATCTTGACACAGCTGCACAGCAATGCTTGAGTTTGAGTCTCCTCAGGAGATCCGTGCTTTGCTGGAAGAAAGGGACGACTTGGTAAAGACCATTGCCGAGCTTCAAAGTCAGCTGGATGCAGTCAACCTTTCCAACAAAGCCAGTCTGAAGGCCTCGGGACGGGTGTGGATGGCTGTGGATGGTGGTGGGTTGTAAATGGTTGCGATAGGCGACGGTGGAGCCCTGGGATTGTTACAGATGCATATAGAATCATATAGATGCCTTTGGCATCCTTCAGCCATTTCTCTCCTATGATAATCATGATAGTCTTGCCATGTCTTCGAGATTTCTGGGAATAGGGCCAAGCGTTGCCATCCTAGGAAAGTGCGATGCAGGGGCGTGTAGATTTCTGACTGTTTCGTACATGCCGGCCCAACTTGACAAGATAAAGCAACATGGGAAAACACACACACACACTCACTCACATGTGCCATATGCGTACGATGAGTTATATTTTGTATTATTTTATAGTCTATATTATATGGTATAATGATGTGTGTGTGTATGTGTGTCTACCACTGTGCATGTATGTGAACTTTTCATCCTATTTTCATCCATTTTTCATCCTTTTTCCAACAGACCTAAGATGGGTTTCTGATGTGACAGGCCCAGCGCAAGACAGAGCGCGTGCTGCGGCAGCTGGAGGCTGGTGGTGCAGTGGCCCGGGCCGCCTTACGAAAGCTGCTGCTCAGCCGGATGACTCTGGAAGAGCGCGTGGCAAAGGTCCGCGAGGAGATGGGGATACCATTGGAATTGGATCCCGTTATGATGATATCATGATCATGATATTGATGGTATATGATGGTATGCCAATAAGATACAATAAGATATCATAAGAATCATAAGACTTCACAAGATACTGTAAGCATTGAGGTGAAACACGGTGAACCATGATGAAAGAGTTCAATTGCGAAAGCCGAGTCAGAGATAACTGCTGGAGAACAACGATATTCTTTCTGTGGTGACATAACCTAATTATGAATTCCGAAGCGTGGAGTGGCATGATTTTGACGTCCCTGAGCACCGTTTGCATTGTTAGTCTTCCATGATATTCCAACGCCATTTCTCAAGATTTCCATGGAGCTGCAACCTGATCAGGACTTCAGGCTAAGTTGCAACTGGCCATCTTCACCGGTGTCCAGTCAAAAACTGAAAAGAACGGATTTGACGATGAAACGGCAGCTGCCACTCGGATGCGCTTTCACCTAGGGCCGAACGGTCCTCTCTGAGAGCATTTGTAGCGGCCGTGTATTTGCAGTGCTGATGGTGGTTGTACCCAGTCTCAAGATTGTCTAAAGATGTCTAAAGCATGTAAGTATAGGTATACCATGGTATACCGCTATACCACTCGAAACCTGTGGAACAGTGTGGAACAGTACTGTAATTGAAATCATGGACCAAGGACCAGTGAAGAGGGGGAGGGTGAAATCACCATTCCCATGCGATCCTATGTGGCTGGTGGCCTAGAGCAGCCTCCTGTGATAGTACTGGCCTCAGTTCAAACCAGACAAAGAAGAGGCACATATTCCCCCAGGATGCCAGAGGAGCACTATGCAAAATCTGGATACTATGCCTGGATCTGTGGACCAAACGCTTCAAACATTTTCCAAATGAAGCTTGCTTCGATCCTTGATTGTGAAGTCTGCTAGTTTTGATGAAGCATGGAGCATTCTGTGAGATTAGGAGATATTACGAGCCCAGAGGCAACATTTAAAAAGGGCAAAAGGCCACGTGATGAAGTGACATATATGATATGATATGATAGGACATTACCAGTTTTGGAAACCGTCGGAAGGTCTTCTTCCACGGTGAAAGTTACGTGGCGGGAGACTTGGACACCCACGACTGGATTTGCTCAGCGCTGGCTCAGCTCTCGCGTACGATGGTGCTCTCGGTGGCTTATCGGCAACCTCCCGAGGTGCCTCAGCTGATGGGCTCGACTTTAGACAAAAGGCAGGAAACCCTTAGGAACCAAATGGAACCAAGTTAGGCGACATGTACATTTGCAATTATTTACAATCTGTTGTAAGTTATTAGCATCAATAAGAATTCATTGGTGCAACATGGTGCAACAATATGATTCAATAGGTTCCGTTTGCTTCGACCATGTGCTTTGAAGATGGTGCTGGGAAGTGCTGGGCATGTGTGCAGCTCACATTCTTATAAGACCATAATTGGATTGTCTTGACCCTAGAGCTGCCCCGAAAAGAGAGAGAGAGAGAGAGACCGCAATTGGATGCCGAGAGAGAGAGAGAGATTGTGTGTGTGTGTGTGCGTGGGCGGGCAGAGAAATAAAAACGAGTCTTACCGTCTTACCTGCTGACCCTTCCTTCCCGGATACTTTGTTTCCATGGAAGAAACTGCAGGAAATCCCATCAGAGAGACAAGTGAAATTGTGCGGAAATTGTATGAAATTGTGATGATTAAAGATGCTAGCAATCCAAATTCAGCTTGAGAACAATTGCTTCTCAGTCCATCCGCAGAGGCCCACAGAAGTGTCTTGATAATGCGTATGTGCATGGTCAGATTAGGCCAGATCCCAGCACGCTTTCACCAATGGGGTTATAGAAGTTTTCCAGCAGCGGGGTGAGTGATGCCCCAATCAGGCCCAGTTTGGCTAGGCTCTAGTGTCGCTATGTGTCGCTATGTGTCGCTATGTGTCGCTATGTGTCGCTATGTGTCGCTATGTGGCGCTTGTGTTCAGAGCCTTTTGCAGGTTCGCTACCCTGGACCATTGGAGGATGCCTATGGAGCCTTGCGCTGGGTTGCAGAAGGCTGGGAATGCATCTGTGAATCCCTTGAAACACCTTGGTCCAAAAACTAGTGAGGGCTTTGCTGAGCGACAAGTTCCTGATCAATCTGGGCGCTTGCTCTCATGGTCCTAAGCCGTTCTCATCATCCGCACGACACTGCATGACAAGCTTGATGGGCGATGCAAACACGTGGCAGAAAAACAGCAGACTATACAGACGAAACATGCAAGAAGTTGATTGGATGCTGGATGCTTGCCCTACAATGCCAGGGCCAGGGCCAGAATATTGATGAATATTGATGAATATTGGATTCCTTTGTATGTTTGTTTCTGTTTGTTGTATCTGAGAGCAGTTCTCAAACGCATCGAGCCGATGTAAAGCCACGTATATCTTGTTGGGATGACGGGGTCTCTCAAGTGACCACATCCATTGTATTTTCCCCTTTGCAGCCATGGCCTACGCATCGAGTGGCATGTTCCAGGAATGGCCTGGCACAATCTCTCGTAGCGAGTACCTCCAGCGACTCTACGGTAACTAGGAGCTTGTGCAGGTAAGGTAAACCTTTTCGGGTTTTCTTCTCCAGGTACTCGAATTCCACATAGGCAAGGCGATTGTCAGTCTGCAGGGTTCCTTCTGCTAGCTGCTACAGACGGTCTTTTGTTTCTTTCACTGGTCGTGTACTAGGATATATATACTAACATCACATATTAATATGCATAATATGAATAATTAATGTTCGACCTACTGTAATGAATATATCTTTTGCCTGGGGGAGGTCAGGATGCTTGAACTGAGAAAGCTTCCAAGGTCAGCGAAGCAGTGCTCCACGCTTGGGGCTGCATTCGACAGAGCTGCAGCAAAGACCCCTGCGATCAGTGGGATTGGGAATTCTGGAGTCCCTTTCTGGACCAGTGGCAACTGTCCCTTTGTCAGGTGCCCAAATGAAACCACCTCATGGCATCAGCGTGAACCCTGAGATCCCTCAGAAGGTCCGGCGCAACTCTGGGCAGCGTCAGGTGAAGGACAACTTTGTCAATAGAGTGGTTGAGATGTGTGGGCCTGCTGTCGTGCGAATTCAAACAGAGCAGAAGGTGGAAGTGCCAGCTTTTACGAATCTGTCTGTTTGTTTCGTTGAACTTGTTGTCATAATTTGTTATAGTATGTTATAGTATGTTTTCGTCTCTACTTGTCACTGGTCACCATTATTTGTCTTTATATTCTTCATTTTTTATTTTTGTCACGTTTTGTTGTTGGTTCTCTTTGCCTTTCTCTTCTTTGCATGGCCGGATGACTTGCGAAAGATCCATCAGAAAGGAATGCAGACATTTTCTCCTTCTTCTTTGGCATCCGGCCACCAGACCGATCGTCCCCAGAGGAGCGAAAAATCAAAGGTCAAGGCTCTGGATTCTGCGTTGACGCCGCGAATGGAGTGATCCTCACCAATGCGCATGTCGTTCAAGGGGCCGACAGAATCACAGCCCATTTTGCTGGAAAACATGCATCTTTGGAGTGCGAACTCCTGGAGACGGATGCTTTGCGTTGAAAAAAAATGGCACTCACCTTTGAAATAAAATGAGCGTAGATGATCATAGAATGAGCCTGGATGAGCCAGTCAGGTCCATCCCACCTCAGCAATCCTGAACGATTTTAGGATGCACCAATATGCACCATGATTCCTTCTGGGGGCTGAAATTATTTGGCTCGACATTTTTTCTGCATGATTTGCGAGGGGCGGCCTAACTCAACGGGCAACCAAGGATGAGGTCATCGACCTAGCAGCCCTCAAAGTGAAGGAGAAGACCAAGCTGCCATTGCCAGCGATGCCTTTGGGCTATAGCGAAGTTGTCAAGACAGGTGATTGGACAATTGTCCTTGGCACCTTAGATACGTTATATGATGTATATGGCTTTTGCATGCTTTTGTTAGAATGTTTTGGGAAACCTGGATTATGTTTTGTGGTTGTGCGCGGGGGACAGTTCGTGGGGCACAATTTGATTGATAGACACTGGAGAGCTTTGTGGATCCTTGTGGGCTTTCGAAGGCTTGCTCTTGCGCTGAGGTAACCCTCTGGGTTTGCAGAACACTTGCACCCTTGGCATTGTGTCTTCACTGGACAGATCCACTGGAGAGACCGGCTTTGATTGGATGAGACACCCTCTCATTCAGACTGATGCAGCTGTTAATCAAGGCAATAGTGGAGGACCAATGTTTCTAGTCGTGTGCTTGGAAAGCTGCGCTTATCCTTTGACTATTCGCTTTGAAGATTTGTAAGCTGAGCTCGCCGCAAATTCAGGTCAGTATGATCAATCTAAGCACACTTCATTGACTTCACCATCATTTTCATACCTGCATGATCCTGCATGCCTACATGGGGATGTGAGATCATTGGTTTTACAGGGTCAGCTGTAGTCATTTCGATTCATGTATTTTACATGTATACAGTATATAATTAAATGTAATCAATTATTTTTTGAATTTGTTTGTTGTCACTGTTGTCTCTGGGCTTTGCGTAGAATGAAGGCTGAACGAAGACGGAGAAGTGATTGGCATGATCAGCATGAGGGCCTTGTTTGGAGAGGGCATCGGCTTTGCTATACCTGTGGATTCCATCCGAAGTGCTCTGCCAAGCCTTATCTCAAGAAAGAAGGTGCCACGTCCATACATTGGATTGAAGATGAAATCGAGTCTTGTGCCCAAGCTGTGAACCAGAATCCGTTTTGTTCTGCGGTTTCTTTCTGATTGCCCAAGACTCATTCAGAAGCTAATGAACCCTAGTATTTTATAACTTCCGAATGTATCAGACATGTTGATGCTACTTCTGGCCTTGTGCTCAGGAGTCCTGTGGGCAAGGTGCATTTGTTGAGATGGTACTGGAGGGCAGCCCAGCAGAAGAAGCAAAGTTGCAGGAGAACGATCAGATCGTGGAGGTTGGGCCGGTTGGGTTTGGCCTTTGGATGGTCTTAGCCTTTTTCTGTTTTCGGTGCCATGGGCTTCCTTGTCCGTGTTCAGCAGGCAATGAAAAGATGGTACATTTTACTGTAGAATAGACATGAATAATCATGAATATATAAATCTGAATAACTGAAAAAACTTGTTGTTATTGGTCTATGCAATCTATTTTTTGACTCTTCCTTCTACCATGTTCAATGTCGTGGCTCAGCCCTATTAGGTGCACATTGCAAAAGGACAGCAGTGGTATGAACAGCCAAGCTATCTGTGCACACTGCGCTGCAGGTGAATGGCCAAAAGCTCCGCCACTTTGACCAGGTGCAAATGGCAGTTCGCTCGACCAAAGTGGGCGGCCAATTGAAACTGAAAATCAAACGCGGCAAAGAGACCGTCTCCGCAACCGCGACTAAGACTAAGACTCGCCGAGTTTTCGACACTTTTGTAAAGACGCCGTGAATATCTTTAGTTATTTTTTTTAAAGCTGTGATGCTAGATGGTTTGTTTTTGTCAACCATATTTTGGCCGATTCCTTTGCAGAGCAATAGCATGTTCTGTTTTATTTTAGTTGCAAAAGGCATGCCCAACATTCAATTTTTCTAAGGTGACTACGGCAGACATTCGAAAACTGCGCGAAGCCAAAGGCCAAGAGAGCCCCAAACGTGCTCGCGTGGTAATTATTCCCTGAGCTGCCACTGTTTCAAACTGTTTCCTTGCCATCTTGCTTTGATGGTACGTCCAGCTGCCCAAGTTGAGCCAAGTTAGCATACAATTGCTTTTGACATTTTGATTTTTGATCGTGCACATCCCCAGCCCAAGCAGATTGAATTTTCTGGATGAGGCGTTTCTGACCCAAGACCTTTTGCAACGTCAGAGGAACTTTTCGCATTTGGGCACCTGGACAAGCCTGCAAGCAGAAACCATGTATATATCTGAGTGCTGGCACAAAAAGGGCGGCTGTCAAACTGGGAGCTGATGTGTAAAAGAAAGCTTGGACCCTATCATTTGCTCTCCATGCCACCGATGACGGGCTTTTATTTTTGATTAGTGTTTGGTGCTTGGTGGTTTTACTTTTGTATCTTGGCACATCTTGGCAATCGATATATGTACTGGAGTAAACACCATGTACTGGAGTAAACACCGGGCTTATCTCCTGATCGCTTTTCCATTTCTCCCACAGTGGTGCGATGAGATTCAGCCTGGGGATCCCATGCCACACAGATGGCCCAGTGCAACTTCCAATACAATGTAGTCCCGATTCTCCACTACTCAGTTGGTCCTTCATTCTCTAGCGCCCATGCCTAGATAGTCATGGCATTTTCTGCCAGGGTCATTGAGTTCATAGCATGCCACTTCCGCAAAATTGAGCACTGGCGAGGTCATGTTTTCCAAGGTACGTAATCGCCCTCTTCACACAAACACATGATCGCGCATGTTTACATATCAATATCAATACTAAATACATTTATAATGCATACCAACTGCATATATCATATATACGTGCCGTGTATTCATATAATTTCATATAGCATCATATAGCTACTAGTATGTATACATATTGCATAGATAGTCCGGGGTGTTTAAGTTCCTTGCTGAGTCATGCTGAGTTCTTCCGTGTTTTCCTGTTGCAGCGTGTTGCAGGCAACCTTGGCTGGACTCCCACTCTGGGTGTCTCTGGCGATGCCTCCGGTGGAGGCTTGGCCATGGCCTGTGCTTTGCGGGCACGGAAGGAAGCCGCAGCGGGAGCGCCGGACATCCGATTCCAGGTGGGATTTGAGTTGGATCTGAGTTGTGACATGTTTTATATGTTTTGAAGATGTTGAAAACAATGGAAAATTGCAAATGATGTCGGCCTTGGCGTTGCTTGGCAGGTGCTGTTCTATCCATGGGTGGACGTCAGGCGGCGATGACTGCTGACATTTGTTTTGATGACCAAATGCCGTTAATATCCGTATAATATCCGTTAGCATACTGTGAAGATCTCTAAAGTGATGAGGGTTGGGGCTGTTTTGAGCTTGCGCATGGGTTGAAATGCAAGAAGCAGAAGGGAACTTTTGCTGACAAACCCTGGAAAACCCTTGTCGATTTGGACGCCTGATTCTGACGGAAAGCCAATAGAGGCCGACGAGCCAATCCATGCAGAGCTGCCAAGAAGACAATGACCTTCACATACTGATGCAGGAGGACTTGGCCTTTGCCAGTGAGGCGTGACATCGCGAATGTTACACTGAGAGGATTCTTTCTGTCCCTGCTAGGGTTGCCGCACATGTACAATAATGCAATGTAATTTCTTGAATGAAGAAGCATTTCAGTCTTTGATTGCTGGAGAGATCACGATTTGCTGATCTTTTGGCCCTGAACTGGCAGGCATATGATGATCCCCAGATGATTTCCACATATCACGTAATAAATTAGGATCCTATTGCCGTCTTGCTGCGAGGTGTATGGGCCACCACGGCAAGTAACGGGTGAAGAAGATGACGATGATGACGACGAACCAAAGGTGGAGGATTGGATGAAGGCTCTCAGCACAGTGCCCGTGCCCACAGGGCCCACTGTCATTTATCCTAGCAGGTTCAGCCTGGCAACGGGTATCTACATATATGTATCAATTCATTTCTGAGACAAAATTCGAAAGCACGGCATGATGTCATGAGCAGCGATGTAGAATGACATTGCAGAAGACTTTGATGATTTTTCAACGACTCTCCGATTCCTTTAAGCTATGCAGGTTGAAGAGGTCTCACCGCTGCTTGCAAGCTCCTTGCAAGACCTGCCGCGCACGTTCTTGGTGCCATTCCTTGGATTGGATGGGAGACAGACATTCATGTGCATTCCAATGCATTTCATGAATCATGAATCATAGCTTATAATATCTTAGAATATCTTATAATAGCCTATAGTTTTTCATAGATGTTGATAGTTCGTACACATATTGGTGTCTGCTACTGATACTGTCTTACGGCATGGGTGTGTTGCGAGAAAGTCGAACATATGGTTATGTTATGGAGCTTTAGAGAATCAAGTGGGCAGACTGAAGTCAGCGTGGATACACTCATGTCATTTTTTCATATCTTTTCTGCCTTTGTTGTCTCAAATTGTCTCAACATGACAATGAGATACAGTGAAAAGAAAGACAAAGAAAGTATGTGAGGGGCGTTCATGGCATTTCAATGGCTGCCGACGTTTGGATGTTCCTCTATGTTGGTGGTCGCGACTGGAATCAAACCTCTTGAGGCCTATGCAGCTGATGACTTGTTGGCACCCGACTGCCGAAGTCTAGCCACACGCCTCAGAAAAGAGGCCGGAACAGAGGTGCCTGCGTCGACGCATCAGGTTTCGGATGACAAGTTGTCAGCCAGATTAAGCCAGTGCCTGTTCGGGTCATGTTAGCCGTTAGCCTTTCTATTTCACGCTTGGAGAAAGCTTTCAGCTTTCAGTTTTTATTGATATGTTTTTGATTTGGTTTCCCTTCGAGGTAGGTAGTGGCACCGCCAGTGCCAACCTGAACAGAACTGGGCATAACTGGGCTTGTCATGGTTTGTCAGGTGATCAAGTTTGCCCCCTGTGTAGGTGATTTTGGGACCTCACTGTATGAATGTACATTTTCTGCAATGTTACACTGAATTTTGGAAACCTGAGGGGGGTCACATGTCGCAAATTGATGTAAATTGCATTGCCGACCAAATTGTAACTATATTTTTTGCCTAGTCGCAACTATATTTTTTGACCCCCCCCTCCCAGTTATAGGTGGGGATTTTGGGTCGAGTGATGTGCTGTGTTCTGCTAGCTGGACAATTGATTTGCCTCATTATCTTTACTCTTGAAAGGATCGCCCACTGCACCAAAAAAGACATTTGGAGTTTCTTTTCGTTTCCTCGATGTAGCTGACCTGTGGATCCGTGGTACCTTGCTTTTTTTCCTGTGCATTTCCAGCTGGAGGCCGTGCATGAACTGGAGCTCCCTGGTCCTTTGGGCCCTGGCTTTGCCAAGGACCCTACACGGGCTGCCAGCTATGCCGCCCTGGCTGCTGCAGGCGCCTTTGCAAGCGGCGTGCTAACTGGCTGAGCCAACTGGCTGAGCCATGCTGAGCCATGCTGAGCCAACTGGAGCCAAATGCCGTGTGCTTCAGATCATTTCAAACCCTAATTCCTCAACACGAGTCAACACTGAAACGGATTTACGCAATTCTATACGCATAGAATCGTATGGACATAGATGGACATAGTCATGCATCATCAATATTGCTAGAATGATGTCTTGTCCACCGATTCTTCAACACAGTCGTTTGCACTAGCAAAAGGCTCCACAAGCTGCGCTTGCATTTGGCTTTGGTATTTAGATAGGTCCATTCTAGATGTAGGCACCATAGGCAAAGATCCTAAAATCGATGTGGGTTGTGGCCCTAAGGGCTGTGAATTCCAAACTTCTGCTGCCAGAGGTAGCATGCCTTGCTGCTTGCGAATCCTGCAAGCAGGAGGCAAACCAGGTCAAAACAGTAGAGTTTCACGGTCTCACTGGATTTCAGCTGTTTCAACCCGCTTGCTGAGGTCAGACAGCGAGAATAGCGAGACTCGATTCGCGGCAAGCCCGGAAAATAAGCAAAACTGACCAGTGGCATGGGCATAGACAGATATGGATAATTATTAAGGTATGAAACAAGAGAAGGGGGGAAGATTCTCGATGTCAAAGGTCCTTGACAAAGGTCAATAAGGTTCCAGTTTTGTTGGGTCTCGCTGCTCCCTCTGACATCAAACTCGATTCTTGCAAGACAAGGAATCTTGACATTTACGCATCACAAATGTAGAAGTTCCTCAAACTTTCTGCCTGCGCACCATTGAGCTATCCATGGTCTTCTGCCTCTTTGGCAGGCTCTCCTGGCTTTTTCGGTGGAATGCTGAAGCGCTTCCGTGCGACCAGAAGCTTGTGCAAGGGTTTGAAGTAAGGCGCGACACCAACAGCACACAATTTTGAACATCGATGGGGTTGGACTCCGGACATGCGGTGTCGAAGACTGTGGCGCAGGCTGCCAGATGATCATCCAGCAGCCAAAGACATTGGCAACAGGCCGGACATCCCAGTTGGAAGATGTTGGAATTATGCATAATATACTGTATACTTGAATATCTTGAATCATCTTCAATCAAAGACTTCCAATATTTACAGGTGAGTTGCATGTTACATACTGTGAGTTGTATCCATTTTCAATGGCAATTTGTTGCATGTTTTTGCACTTGCAAGTCTGCCTGCGGCAAGAGTGCTGTGGCAATGTGCAATCAAAGATAATGACAAATCAATACACATCATTACAAATCATGGTAGATGATGATGAATTATGATAAATTCATGGCAGATGATAAGATATGATAACATATTTGATCACACTCTGATCGACAATTTTCCTCTGGAGCTTGGTAGGTGGCAGTGCCGGAGTTCGCCCTTTCAGTGCCTTGGCTCAGGTGCCACTTGCCCAGCAGACAGGAAATGAGACGAATAAAATCACCAGCGTGAGATGCGTGAATTTGTCTGATCTTGTATGGGTGTCCAGGAAGAGCAGTTGACAAATCTTAGCGTCGGGAACCAGACGTGTTCAGACTGGCAATACTGAATCTTCACGACTCAGTCCCAGGTTGGAATTGCCCCTCGGCCAATGCTATTTGCTTCAGCTAAGAGCTGTTTTAATGGAAGGTGCCTATCCTGCAATTGGCCACGGGATGCTGCAAATTTGTAGCTCAGGCTTGTTGTAGCAAGATTGAACAAAGAATTGGATAGCTTATGACAAATGTGTGCGCGCGTGCACACGCACACGCACACACACATGTTTGCACTTATACGCCAATGATTGCAATCCGCCACATTCAGAGTTATTTTATGTCATTTTAAGTTATTCTGGCATGCCCGAGCCCCCCAGTTGAAAAGACGGAAGGTTGGATGGTTGATATCGATGATGCCTTGCATGTTGAGTGGAAGCTTGACGTGACAAGTGCTGACACCTTGACGCAAGCTGAGACATTTCGACATCAGAAGACAAACCGATTTCTGAGGTGCTCAGGTGGTATGGGCTTCTGAATTTAGTGCCCCTGCACGTGTGGACTTGCGGCAAAATGCAGGGTCCAAGCATCGGGCGGAGGCGTCTTCTTGAGTCCTGCGGGGCATTTAAATCTTCCGTCGACTTGCAACAGATGGTGAAAAAAAGACATCTGGCTATCGTTGGTCATTGTTGGTCGTTGCTTTTTCTTGTCTTACGTATTTTTACAGAATGCTTTGCCCGAACTGCAGCTTGGGCAGGCTGCGGGGAAGCCCAGGTTCCAGGCTCGTTTTTCTTGGTGCTTTCTGCAGTGAAAAGAGCATTGCAAAACTTGTTCCAGGATCTTCCAGCAGGTCTTTTCATTTTATCAGACATTTTGCACCATTTTGCCGGAAATCTTGGCAGGACTTCTTGGCTGCCAAGCCTTCAGAGAGACGAGTGGATCCATACAGGTGCCCAGGGGTGCAGTGCCCATGGAAGATGTATTTTTGATGTGCTAAGATTATGTATTGGTCCCTGTTCCGTTTGTCTCTTCAATGACCCAGCAAACCTCGGCATGGCAGAGTTGGCAGTGGCTCAAGACCCATCAGATGCTATCACACGATTTTGTACGATTTTCGCTTTTGTTCACCCTTTCTGAACGTTTCTGGATGTTTCTGGTATCACAAACTTCAGGGGACCCACGTGTATGTGATATTATGTGATATCATGTGATATTTTGTCAAGTCTTGTCATCACTTAGTGACAAGTCTTGTCACTTGTTGTAAAAAGATGTACAAAATGGTGCTACATGGTGCTACAATAGTCGGGGGCTGTACTGCGTGAGGAGCTCTCCAGGGACGAGCCCGAGAGTGCCACAGGGAGCAGCGCCGCAGCCAGGCGAGGTTGCGACAGTGACAAGCACAAGGCAAATATGAAGACATATGATAGATAGATAGACATATATATATATATTGATATGTATATATATATATATATATATATCCGTAATATATAAATTGATATTGACATATTGACTATCATTTAAGATATTGTTAGTCAGTATGCAACACACACACATATTTAATGTATATATTATATTGTATATTATATATATATTTATATTTATATATATATATACAGATTGAGTGTCCCACAATTACGCAGACAAACAGATACATAAATTACGAAAGATACACGCACACACACATATATATATATATACATATCCGGCAACATCCATCGGCAAGACGCCGTCCAGCGAGACGCTGATACTGCCAGCAGGAGCCCCGCCCATCGCCTCGTCTCCTTCCACGAGTGCTGGTGATGGAGCGACTTTTGGCCTGCAAGGTACTGATGTATAAATGATGTTCACGGCTTTCCTAGAAGATTAGAAACAAATTCTATATATATACATACATACATTCGTTTGACCTTGAGGATATGGCAAACAAACCAGTTTTACTCTGAGGCTCTCCGAAGACACCTCACCACTGCCTGCCATTGTGCGAAGCATTTTGGAGCTCCTCTCTGAGCAAGCTGTCAGGATTTGCTGTCAGCTTCTTTCATGAGAAAGCTTGATGGAAATATAATATAGTATCTGTCAATAGGGTGAATATGTTCTGATAGGGATTGGACAGAAACACATGCAGCACACATTGACACGCCTCCTTGAAGACCAAACGAAAAAGAGAGAGAGAGAGGGAGAGTGTGTTGGGTGCTGTTATTGTTCGCTTTCGTAGGTTTCATGCCGTGCTTGCCAGGTTTGACCAAAAAAAGGTCCCTTATGGTCCCTTGGTTGATCAATCCGCTAGCTCGGTGAGCAGTAAGTTTAATGAATCATCCGTAAATCTACAGCATTGCTGAGAATATCTGAGAATACTTTCGCTCTAGAAGAGCCTGCCTGAAATTCCAATCCGTGCCGGCATTGTCTTGATGCAGGAAGGCCTTCTTTGATTTCTTGCCGATGGTAATGGTGGCTCGCATGCGCAGTGCCAGCCCGGCTGTCAAAGCACAAGCAGCGGCATACCTTCATGCACGAGTCAACACAGGCTGGGTCGAACAATGTGATGCTGTTGGTTGCTGTTGGATGCTGTTGGAATGTGATTCCCAGAGCCACCACAACAGCAACCACCGTAGCAACAACAAAAGAACCAATACTTCAAAGCGACTGCAACAGCAGGAGCAACAACAACAGCAACAAAAAGAAAAAACTGACACCAGAACAACGAGAGCAAAAACCACGAACAACAACGACGAGACTTCAGAGCAAATTTGCATAAAGAGAACAAGCAACAGTTCAAAACCCTGCTGGGTTACATGCATGGTGGTACGACATGTGATCATATGTTATCTTTATGTTGCTCTTTCTGTTTCGGTTTGAAGAGCTTGTTCCCTACGTATGTATCTTAACTCAATGTGTGGAGGGTCAGTCAGAAGCTGCTCGTGTTCATGTCTTGCAGACTTGGTTCCTCTGAGGTTCGAGTGAAGAGCTTGACCTGGAAGATGAAGAGCCAGTTGCGCAGGTGCCCCCTGCAGAGGAACCGACACAGGTGCCGCCACAGATAGCTCTTCTGGAGGTGACGCCTGTGCACGAGGATCAACTGGCTCACATTTCAGGTTGCTCGGCAATATCATCAATATCAATATCGACAAATGTCGCACGTGTGCCAAATTCAAAAAATCTCTGCCCATCCCTGCCCGGCCCTGCCTTGTAGTTCTGCGACTTGCCATCTGGAGTAGCAGCACATAGCAGCACATAGCTGCCGCAATGTAACATTGTATTAATGTGCTTCCGTGCGTTTCTGTTGGCCCACCGGCTCCACAGATGAGGCTCGTTAATTTGCCCGCCGTTGTTGAGAACTCCCCGTGGCACCTTTCGCAGCGAAGTAGCGCCGTTGAGAGAAGCTGAACGAGACCTCGGGCGGCTCATGGCCAACTCAGGTTTCAGGAGATTGGGCCATTGGGTACTGTACCAGGATTTTCGTCTATGTCGTGGACATTCGTTGACCTAATGAATCCCATTGAAGTTCATTGAAGCAACTCTCTGGGTACTGGTATGGTTCTGGGATGCTTTCGGTCGTATTTTCCGTTTTTGTATGTTTTTGTACTCTCTTTGCGATCCATTTGTCAGGATTTTCCTCACATCCAGCGCGGCATCGGTGCGGCCTGTGCGCCTTCAAGCCAGACCTGGCATGCCGTCGCAGCCTCGGAGGCTAATGTCAAGAGTGAAGACGCTACATCGTGTACCCAGGCCTCCTAATTGATACTAGGATATACCAGGGAAGTCTAGGCAACAATGAGCAATACAAAGATTAGTAAGATGATGAGTATATATATATATATACACATTATATATTGTATATGTATGTGTATACATATGCATTTTTATTCTAATATGATATCAAATATCGTCAAATGTTGTATTTATATATGTAATTATTCTGTGACTTTGGAATGTGCTTGTAGGTCAGGTCCTTTGACCCACTTTGCTCCTGAAATCATCAGGATCCTGCATGATTTACATCTTCTGCTGGAACAACAGCTGTCCATGGCACTGGACACTCGCTTCTCCGAGCGAGTGGCCACAGCAGCTTGTCTGATTGCCTTTTCTCATGTGCGCACTTCTTTGAAGATTCTACAGTGACACTGGCTCCCAAGAGTAGCAGTATTTTGTGTTCAGAAATGCCAGATGCTGGAGGCCATGTCCGCAGGCATTGGTGTGGACTTCGCAGTGCAGGTGGGGTTGATTCCGCAGTTCCAGCCTTGGTCCACTTGATTTGAGCATGTGTGTTGATGCAGTGGACGCGCTACAGACAGTATCACCAATCTGCAACAAATCCAGATTGTAGGCACATGCTTGGCCTACAACAGTTCCTAGTTTTGTCATGTTTTGTCTGAGGTTTCATCAGCCAATGTTTATCCTTCTCTTGCTGGGCTCTGGAGGCCCATCAAGTGGAGCTGCTGGTTTCTGCTGCTGGAAGCCTGATTTTTGTTGCGGCAGTGCCGCCTGCAGGCCAGCCTCAGCAAGTGCGTATGGTGGTCAATGGGTTCGTGGCCGCCAAGTCAAAGCATGTGTGCCGCAGCGAGGAATAGAAGGTCATGATAAACCATGGCTGCTTTACAGGGTGTTTGCGGACAATGTGTGATGAAATGCAAGAACAATCAAGAAAGTTCAATGGTCTTGTCTGCTGATTGTTGCAGCATGTTCACTTGTGACCAGGTCTGGAGGGTCCCATTTTTCATTGGGAGTGCTTGAATTGCTGGGAAAGCTTTCAAAGATGCTCTCAGCTGTCAATCCGACCAAACTTCCCAAGCTTTCATCAGAGGCCTCTCAGGTGTAATGACCACAGAAATAATTAAATACAATGGCAGGTGCCTGTGGTGTCATTGGCTACGGCTAAGGCAAGGTGACCGGCCAGACCAGAAGTTCACCCCTTGGATTGCGTCATTGGCTTCTCCAGATTTGATGCAAGCGTGCCATAGTTGCAACATGTTGGGCACTGTATTTGTTCCACTGTAGGGCCTGTGGGCCTGCGGGGTTTTGCTGGAAGTACAAGTCAACATTCCAATTGCATGAATTTGGATGGTTTGGATATGTTTGGATTATTTGGATATGTTGTGACAATGTTGTGTTATGTTTGGATGTCAGGGGCGGGGTTTGACGGGATAGTATTATCAAACATCTTGCCAGGATGTCATAAACCTCTGGAGTTGGAAGGACTTGGCAAGGGCCACACACATAGAGCTCAGGACAGATGGTGCGTGGGAGTGGGAATACTCGGTGCGGCATGCCAATGGCAGTGAAACCACAGGTGCGGCAGTGCGGTGTGGCCCAGCACCTTCAAAACTGCACAGAGAGTCAAAATTTTTAAGCAGCTGACGGACGGTGTAACCAAGGAGATCCCTTCAGGGGTCAATACATCTTGAGTCATAGCTGGAAAAGGGTCGTCAATAAGAATGATGATTTTATTGCTGATTATTGCTGCAGATTTCCCAATTCCTGCATTGGCACCGCTGCAGGCTCAGCACTGGAGTGTGACGTGCTGCTGTTGCAAGACATTGCAGCTTCTGGTCGTTGGACTGGCTTGCCGCAACTCTGACACTCCCAGAGAAAAACAGCTGCGTGCGTTGGAAGAGAGTCAATGATGGACAGTTTTTTGACGAGAAGAAGCTCTTTGGGCACGAAAAAGGACGGAAATACAGATCGAGCAAATGAAGGACCACTCTGTAGATTTCAAATTTCACAATGCGCGCAATGCAGGGCAAAGTGATGGGCAGAATCAGGCAGAGCAAACTTGTAGGATCTTGTAGGCTTTTATGGGCTTTGATATAAGTATTTCCAGTGTTAAAAAGGAAGAGAAAAACACCTATAATGCAAGGCAAATCTATGAAAAGCTATTCCGAAATTATGAGAGACCTATAACGGGGAAAGCATGGGAAATCACATCATACAGCTGCGCAGGTTTCACGGCCAAACTCTAAATTGTTGATTCAGCGTGACTCAGCTCTATATTATATTTGTACTGTATGATATTGTAGGGTATTATAATGTACTATATGGTACATGTTAATACGTGTTACATATATCTGTGTTACATATATCTTAAAGTATGTACATATTCCCTCAAAAAAGTCTGTATCATCATATATCTCTCCCTATGTTTGGCCATTGAGGCTCGAAACTTTGATTGGCAGGTTGGCTGTGGAAAGTTGCCCAAAATGTCGGGCGATGGCAGCCAAAGGTCAGGTATTGAGTGGCTATCCTTTCCATGTGGCCAAGTTATGGGAACTCCAATCCGGCTGCACGTGTTCTTGCCTTTGGCAGCCATCCTGGCTGCCTTGAGCACTGTTGCGGCGGGGCATCCCTGGCAGTCAGTGCTTCTCGCGGTATTGGTGGCCGGGCCACTGCTATTGATCACAGCCCTTGGCTGCAAGAGGTAAATGTTTTGTTGGAAAAAATGTAATATACCTGATAGGAGCGCATCGGCTCGAATTGCGCAGCCTCCCCATCCCAACGACATGTCCCTTGTAGCGCTGAATCGCTGAACATGCTGAACCAAGTTGGGGGTTCTTGGTCTCTTGTTAGACTGCCAGGCTTAACTTAGAAGAGCGGTGAGAGAGGCACAATTTTTGGCAATTAGCACAAGGAGATCCAATGTACTGGGTAGTGACTAGACACGACTAGACCCTACATGAAAATGCAATAAATAGAGAGAACCGGTGGTTTTTGCTCAATGCCTCTTGAGTATGGCCTCCCCTCAAGCTTGTTTCCAGCCTCTGGAGTCGGGGTGCTGAGGTTTTGGTCCATGAGTTGGGCCACGTCATCGCTGCCAAACGCTGCGGTTGCACTGCCGATCACATCTTGCTGTGGCCTTTGGGCGGCCTTGCCTTCATTGGAGGTGCTGTGAAGCCAAAGGACCAGGGTGGTCGGGTGGTCTCGTTGGATCGCGTTGGATCACGTTGGATCACGGTTCTGTCATGTTGTGTTACCTTATGCCAGCAGCAGTTGTGCCTGAAGTCTTCAAGATTTAAGCCGTTAAGATCATCTAGCAGCATTTCGGTTGCCAAAGGGTGTGGCCAATAGAAGCTCGCAAAGGGGAATGTTGGGCAAAGCATCGTGGACTTGTGCTTTACATGCTTGTGGTTTTCACTGTTTGCATTTTTCTTGGACATATTTTTGGCATTTTTTGGCAATCTGGAGGAACAAATATTGATCTCTGGCTCAGGGCCAGCGACCCATTTGCCGATCCCACATTTGCTTGAGATCAGTTTTTGTTTCCCCTCTCCTTTCAATCTCTTGAACTCCAGTGTTCAGACCGCACCTTCGAGTCAAGCCGATGTCAAAACACTGTAGATTGAGCCGCTGGCTTCTAATTTGCATCCTTTTTTTGTTCTGCAACAGGCGGCACAGTGAGCAGCATTTCTGCTTTTGATTTTGGCAATGCCGCTGCAAATGGCTTTCATTTAAGGCCGATGCTGGGTCTTTGGGCTGGTCTTTTAGCATTGCTGCATGGAAGCGTCACTCTGTCTACGCATGGCTTGTGGATAGATCCTCTGCAGAAGTGTACAATGGAGTGGGAAGGACAGAGGGCGGAAGTAAAGACAGTATATACATGACAGTAATGCTGGTGATGAGTTGCGTCGCAAGTCCGACCTCTCTCTGGCCAACATTTCTTTCCGCTCGCATTTTTACAAAGAAACCATTTGAGTCAGCCATTTGATTTATTCCGAATGGGGTTTGCGTGTATTGCATCGACGCAATTTATATCGACGCACACATGGGGGTGTATCCCTGGACCAACCAAAGCCTGGAAAAATCAAGGTGGCTGTAGAAACCTCGTTCATTTTTCTTAAACCATCTTGAGCCCTTCTTCGTCGGGGGTTTTGGTTGCTTAAGGATGCTTAAGGTATAATATATTGTATAATATTGTATATAGTTATACGCATATGTGGATGTGGTGTGTATATACAATTTGCATGTATATATTGACACATTATGCATTTGCATGCATTCTCTCTCATTAAACATCAAGTACACGCACAAGCACTAGATTTGTTTTGTGTTTGTTTCCATGGCCATTTCGCTGGGACTTCGATGCTGATAGAAGCAATGAGGTCATGCTCCATCCACCTGTCCAGGACGACTGGACTCAGGAAGCACTGTAGGATAGGCCACATGGCCAGAACCAGATTTAGAATACATTCAGAGAGAGAGAGGGAGACAGAGGTTCTATGCATGTAATTATAAATTATACATGTAATTTTATAGAATCTTTAAAATTATAAAGATATGATAATATACACTCCTGCACACCTGTATGAACCTACAGATTGTTCAGCTACCTCATGGGAAGTTGTGCAGCGACAAGGATAGCAACTTTGGCAGCTTGACTTGCATCGCGATGTTGAATACCAACCTTGTGATGCTGAACCCTGCATTTTGGTCAAGAAAATTTTGCTAGTTGTTAGTTGTTCTACGTTATTGCCTTCGATTCTTTAGTGCAGCTTTCCTGCTTGATAGGGAGGAACTTTGTTTTTGTTACTTGCAATGATGTTGTTCCTCTATGTTTCTCTCACTGGGCCAAATCGAGGCTTTTTAATTTGCTGGTTCCTTGCTTTCCCTTGGATTGCTCGCGTATTCTTGCAAGTTTGCTCCTTCTTCGGGGGCTGGACCCTGGACATGCAGCGAAAATCATTGTGATTTGCTCTGTAATTGCGCTGGCAGGGGTGGTGTTTCTAAGCGTACCTCAGTTGTAAAGATAGCATTCTTTTGCTGTCACATTTTGGAGGAATGATTTCACTAGTCAAGAGTTCTTGGGATATCGTGGATCCATAGAGATCCCTTCCGTTTCTTGGTTTGGTGTTTATCCTCACTTTGTCCTAGAATCTTTGAATGGACATGCTGAAAGTCTCTCAAACTGTCACGCCAGGTTTGGTCATTCATGACCAGTCATTCTTCAGCCTCACTGAATGTGGTGCTTGCGGTGTGGCTTGCCGCACAGACCTGGAGGTTGCATCAAGCGCGGGTCAATGGTCAACTGGCTTGCGATCCGCTTTTCTCTGCGGTGACTTTGACTGATTGGACAAGGTCAGTTTTTTTTCAGCTTGTTCCAGTGGATCTTCAATCAAGCTAAAAAAATCAAATAAAATCAAGCTTCTGCCACTTGTTTTTGCCAAGGTCATGAATACAGGCACATCGGCCACCAGCGCCCCAGTTCACAGTGCCAGTGCAGCGACAGGACGTAGCTTTCAAACCTTTCAAGAAGGAGCGACCGCAGTGGGCAAACCATCATCTACACCGGGAAGTAGCCAGGCGTGGGAAAGATGTTTCTGATTCCGGACGGTCCAATCAGATCAATCAGTTTATACTGTTTGTAAACTACCCCGTGAGAGGCAAAGAAAAGTGTATCATACATCATATGAGTCACGGTCAAAATGGTTGAAGCCACTTTAGTACTGTACTGCAGGAGTTTTTTGTCAGAGATGTGCACGAAACACTGTAAAGCGATATGGCACCCCCCCAAAAGCGATAATGACGCAAAACACTGGCCCCCCCCAAAAGCGATAACCGATAATGGCAACTACTGAGATGCAAAGGATTTTGACGGGTGCTCAAGATCATAATACTTCATGCGGATGCATGCACGATTTATTTCGGTTATGTATACATGTGAGAGTAGCATTTTGCAAATGCATTGCAAATGCTAATGGCCATGGACCATGGTATTTGTTCCTAGTGTCATCGCGAGCGTCGGTTTGGACTCAACACCGACCTTGTCCAGGTGTGTTTGGCTTCCGCCATCGCACTTGTCATTGCCATTTCCGTCGCACAGGTTGGCACCATTCCAAGTAAATGACGGTAGAGTTCACGAGTATCGTTCGCAGATCGCGGAAAAAGAAATGTATCTCCGTCTTGCTTTAACTCTGAATCGCTGCTAGTGATGTTTGGAAACCTCTTCACTTTCCTCCTTGTTACCCACAAGCCTATGATGCAAAACTGTGCTTGATCATGTGTTTGGACTGAGTTGGGACGATCGAGAAATGGAAGCGGCAGTCTGGCACCCAGAAGAGTGGTAGCTACTTCCCGGGGATTACGACTGCGAGTGAGTCGGATGAGTGCTGCATCTCCTCCGCCCCCTTCGCCTTGCTTTCGGTTCTGCGTGGCATGTGGAGTTCATCATCGCACCAACTTAAACTTTCAAACATTCGCAATGCTCAAGGCGCCCTCGGCAGGAAAACAGGCGGTACAGTTCGGGCCGGGTCCTGATGCTGTCTACAATACAGTTAGTGGACAGTTTAGATGTAGAAGCTGTAGAATCAAGCATGTGGTGCCACAATGTGCCAAAAATCTCACCAAACTCTCATTCGTTTTGTCTCAGCATGATTGAGCAGTCGATGTTTGCTTGACTGATGCTGCAGGAACCTAGAGCTAGGAATTTCATGGAACTTCACACAATGTGCTTTAGCTTTGCTTTGAGTGCTTAAGAACTGGACTGCCGGACTGCCAAGCATGCCAAGCATCCAAAAGCTCTGATTCTATTGGTAAGAGCATTATGACTGAAGCATGAACCAGCCAAGATTCAGAAGCAGGAAGTGCGGAAGGATAGGCTGAAGGTCACGTGCCACTATTGAGCCACGGAGCCATGAGAAAAGGAGGAAGCACAGCAGGAAGGCACGACTAGAACAAGATAGAAAGACCAGACAAACAATCGAGAGGAGACAAAGGAAGAAAGGCAGGCTCAAAGACATTCAAAAAGACACTGGAGTCACTGAAGCAAACCACAACACACCAAAGCACCAGCGGGGGAAATGACAATCTACCGAGAGAGCGAGAGAGGCAAAATGCATGAAATGCCACCAGCGTTTGGACGGCCAACGTCAGATCTTGAATATATATATATATATAATATACATATTTGTGTGCCATGTTCAGTTTCTGCTGCGTTGCATGTGAACACAGGGGCAGAGTGGCTTCATTGTACTCGGTGCGTACCTGGTTGCTAGATGCAGGTCTTTGCAGTGATCTTGATCGTTCATTATCATCATTATTGTTAGATGATTTAGATGTCTATATACACGCACTCTGGCAGCCCAGTTTTGATGATTAGACGGAATCGGGGGTTTTTCGCGATAAGGCCTGTGGGCACTCCTCCACCAGATGATGTCCTTCACTTAGACAGACCCACAGCTTTCGCCAATCCCTGGGCCAATGAATGGCACAGCACACTGGTGCACCGCTTACTGCAAGTGTTGCATGCTGGCACAGGCTCAACCCAGTTGGGTTCGGGATACCAACATCCAATGCTCGGATGCCTGGAAGAACTCAACGAAACACCACAAAACTGAATGCATGTATATAGGTGTTGTGATTTGAGGCAGTGAAGCCTATGCTCGAACTGCAAGTGGCAAGAGCATTGTGTAGACCCAGGGGTGAATCCGAGAAAACTTCTCCGTGCCAGAACTTGAGGTGGCCTCAGCTGTGTGCTGTCTGAATTCAAGGCCTGGCAGCTCATGGAAGTCCATGAGATTCCTGGAGACCCACCTAGATAATCCACGGACTGCAGTTGCAGTTGATGCTTTGATCAATCCGTGCGCTGCCTCCCGCAAGGATCCGCCGAGGACTGACACTCCTGTCTTCAGTGGGAACCTCATCGACTGGTAGGGACTGCCATGTATTGATGGGGATCTATCATATCCAAGAAGCAGTTAATAGATTGGTCACGTGATTTTTTTTGCTTCGAGTGGGGCCCATCATGCAAACCCCCAAGGGCTCATTCAGTACTTAGTTTTCATTCAGTACTTAGTTTTCACCTGCTGAATCCATCATTGAGCACAGGCTTAGCTTATCCAGCACAGGAAGTGCATTCAAACATGTTCGCTGCAACCCTGACGTTTGCCCGTCCTGGAATTGTGGAAGGGTTGCGTATGTCCAAAAGTCTGAGCTGGGTAAATGACCGCAACAGGGAGATAACTTGGGGCGCAAACCGTTTGCTCGCTTTGACTCTTTCATCAATTGCTGGGATGTTTTGGTACGATTTTGCAGTGAGAGTCCCAAAGGACATTTTGATAATGCAGTCAAACAGGATGGCAATGTGCTTTGGCCCTTGTGATCCATTTTCGCCAACCTTCCATTTGGGATGAGTGAGTAATGAATATCAATTGCACACTATAGTATACTACATATATTAGTGACAATATGTGACAAAATACTTGTAGATACTTAATAATGCTATAATATCATAGTATCATAGTACATATAGTTTATGTGATTGTTCAAATTGTTCAGCATTTCTCAGCGAGTGCTTCTTTGGTGAACGAGGTGCTGCTCGGCCTCCAGATGCAACACGTGAAGCTTTGGAGGCGCGGAAAGGACGAGCAGTAGGGAAGGAAAAAAAGGAAAACCGTTGCTTAGGATCCTTAGGATTCCTTGGGATCATATTGGATTGGATCCATTCATTATATAATGTAAAACATGCTATCCGCTCCACAAAGTTGTGTTTCTACTTGAAACTTGGCCAAGATATGCCAATATTATCAGCTTCAGTATCATTTTGAAAGCTTTCAGTTCCAGCGCGGGCAGTCCTGCACCATTGAAAGTGCTTCATATGTTACCATCCCGTGTGCTAAAGCCAGATGGCTTCCTTCACATGGTTCACCGTTTTCACAGGTAAAGAGATCAGAGACAATCAGAGTAGATGATATTAGAGTCGCTCACCCACTTGGCAAGGATGATCAACGTTCACCATTATTCATCGTCTTTGGTTCTGTGGTTGACGGCTGAAACCAGCCTTTGCAGAAGAGGGTTCTGTCGAGCAGCTTCTGGCAAGGTGCACAGCGAAGGAATACAGACCCAAGCGAGCAACCTGAGCCACCTTCTCAGCGGATGTCATGACATGAGTGTGAAATCCTTCGCTTCTATTTGCATTCTGTTTGCTAGTTGTTCATAGTTTTTGTTTCACTGTAGGATGGTGTAGGACCGTAGGATTTTAGCAAGTCACTTGGACTATGTTGGACTCGTTTGAGCGGAATTGAGTGCATCCAGGCGCCTCAGCGGATGGATGTCTGGAAATGATACACCAATGCCAATCTGAACTGCCGAGGCATGCCTCATCGAGGCATATCCGTTTGGGGTTCGACTGGCAGGGCAGACCTTTGTCTTTGTTGATGATTTACAACAGTATCATACACTATCAATAGTTGGTTTGGAAATATAAATCATAATTTTAACTGAGTATATGTATTTGATGGCTAGTTTGACAGTGCCTTCATTTCAACGGCCTCTTCTAGCCACATAATGCATCATAATGCACCAATCTCCATCAAGTTGCAGAATGCTCGGCTGTGCCCAGGCTCGGATTTTGTTCGAAGCATATCTGGTCCCTTGGAGACGGTGGATGAAGGTGAGTGCGAGGCAGGTGTGTGTTGCAGTGGCTACGAAAGCTTGAGACTCGAATTGTTGCAAGTTGCAAACATTTGAGAAGGCTGTTTAGCACAAAAAAAGGGTTGAAACCATGCAAATACAACACACATTAAATATACACAATTGCATGCCCTTTGTTTCTTCCTCTAGAATCTCTATAGAACTTTACGCCTTTCAAATAACGCCTTCTGGCACGCATTGCATGGATGGGCAAGGTGATAGAAGGTTGCAGGTGGATGAGGGATTTTGTAGGAGGGATTCGTCGCAAAATGTTTCCTTATCTATTGACCATTCTGTTACGCTGTTACAGCAAACTGCATTTTATAGATGGAGACTGGACAAACCCTAAGTTTTACACAACATGTGTTGACTTGTGTGGAACAAGCGTTTCGGAGAAGACAGAAGCCGACAGAAGCAGTACCTAAAAAGAGTTGACAACACCAAGTCTTCTGCTTCTGACTGCCATAGAGGATTCAATGACATAGCGGATTATAGCGATCGAAAAGGAACACAACAAAAAACATCACAAAACTATAATGCAACGCCACGCCATTTCTTTGATTTTCTTTGCGCATGTCAGCAGAGAAGCATTTTCACAGAGATGAGGGACAGGCGATCTCATAGAGAGTTTCCACCTGGTTGGTTGTTGGGTGATGGAGCATTTTACAGATACTTTGCTCATTTTTTCTATATAAAATGCTCCCTTAAAGCATCGTGGAAACAATCAACGGACATCATATTGCTGACCTTATCATTTAATGCATGGTGCAAAATATGATAAAATATTTGCATCTCCGCAATGCGCAACGGAAGAGAGAACTCTGGAGTCATGATGTGCCTTCTTGACGATCTTACCTTTCTGACGAGGAAACTTCGCCAACGCAGCTGGCAGAAAAGAAGGCCGAAGCAGCCGAGGCGAAGGCGCTGCTGGGATGTTCGATTTGATATGATTTGATTATATACTGTAAACATCTTTAAACTGCCAATCAAGGCCTGGACATGCAGCCATGTGATGACGCTAAGCTGCCTCAACTTGTCATCAGACTTGATGGACATCCTGTTAATGGCCTGGCCTATGCACTGCCCGGGTTAAGATGGGCTCCCGGTCTCTTTCAGGCAGCTCAAAACTCCGCTCAAGGCAAGGACCTGGGTGAAGATTTCAAGCTGTTCAATTCTTGGACCACCGAGCTGTAGTGAGCGTGTGCAAAGCTTTCTTTGAAGTCCGCCATGGAATTCATTGAAATTACCCGGCTTTCACTGGTGCCATGGACAAACATTGTGTTTTTAGATGTTTCTAGCATATCATTTTCAAGTTGTACAGCCGCAGGAGCTCAGCGGATTTTACTGTAACATGTTTGGGAATCGTTTCTTGAATTGATCGACAACAACGCGGCCAGCTCTGAGGGAATATTCAGCGGAGAAGATTCCACCATACATTTCCTGAGTTGTCAGATGTTGTCAGGTTATCCATCGCAATCGGATGCCAGGAACTCACAGCTTTCCATAGCAAGAGAGCCCGCTCTGTACACCATGAAAGCTTAAATTTACTTTCTTTTGCCTCCTGCCAGTACCAGTACAAGCAAGCATTACTGCAGCAATACATAATCTTGCACTGCATAGCCTGAATTCGACAACCCTGCGCTCACAGGACAGCAGGAGTCATGCAGGAGTCATGGAAGTTCGCACCAGATGTTCAAAATTGTTCAAAGTTCTTCCATGTTCTTCCTCTAAAATGCTAAAGCACAATGTGTCTTTCTCTTCATGCTAAGTGTCGTACTACATAGAGCAGCAGCAGCGGCTGACCAATCCACCCCTGTTCCAATCGGCTCATCATTTTGTCCAAGGCTTCTGCGGCTTCTTCGCGACCAGATCGACCTCAGCTTGCGCCTCAATCGATCCTGTTGGAAATACGAAGTTATTTTCTAACTCCAGTGTCTTGCAGAAGAGGCTCAGAGTTTTCAACCTGGGCTTTAGATGCCCTTGCAACAAAATAGCGGAATAATGCAGAATAGCTAATTCGGCCATTTCACTTCAGCTGTTTGAGCTCTTTCAGCTTTGAACACTCTTTGAACATCTTTGAGCAAGTTTAGCCAAAGTTCGGATTTGAAATGTTTTTGTGCCTTCCATTTGCCTGGGGCGTGTAGCCTGGCGGGAATCCCAACAGTCTTGAGTCCCAGTCAATGTTGCAATGGATCCAAGGCCGAGAGCGTCGTCTGAAAAGCGCAATCGGAAGCCGCCTCAGATATCCTCACATCTCACACCACTCCTCACTGCAATGACAGAAGAGTGCTCGATTTTATTCTGCGAATCTGCTTTAAAGCAAATTAAATTTCAGTCATCTTCATTCAGGGTTTGAAACATTCTGGAGTCACCAAGCTGTGAGCATCGAATGCTTCGAGCAACTTTAGAAATCTTTAGAATTTAGAACTTGAAAAGACAGCAGTGGGCGAGGTCACGTGAACCGCGGTCTCCACCGAGATCATTGTCTCCGGCACAGCCACTGCGGTGGAGCTCTTATGGGTTTGATGGCTTGAGTTGTTTTTGTGTCCCTTCTTTCGAAGTACTTTTTCAGCAGATCGTCTTGCAATGGTTGAGGACTTTGCTTCCCCATGAGCAGGAGGCCTGCGGCCCTTGGCCAAGCAGGATTTTGAAATCAGTGGCTCTGAGATGAGATGGTGGACACCATGAACCATAGTGAACCCCATTATTTTTTCAGTGGGGTGTTTAGGCCGGTGTTCCAGTGAGTCTTGCGGACAGGCATTGTACAGTGGCCTCAGCCAAGCGCCATCAAGCAGTTTGGCTTTTGGTGGGCCTGGCTGGTCATTTCTGTTTTGTCTGCTGAGATTGAGAGGCTGAACTGAGCTTGTCATGCACAAGTGATTTCAAATGTCGCCTGTGCAATCCTATTTCCCCACAAGCCTCACAACGTCAGAAAAGTTGGATACAAATTCTGTTGATGTAAAGAGTTGTGAGTCACTTGAAGTATCGCCAGGCAGACGGTTGCAAGGCAGACGTCCAACACCTCCAGGGTCACAGGCCACTCGGGCTGAAAGATTTCCAGAGTGTGCCAGCCGTAGATGACAAAGAGCCGACTTGCCAGACAATTCTGCCCTAGTTGAACTATGTTGAACTCTGATTGCCATCGATTTTGACTTCTTTTGGGGTGTTCAAACCTCGGGGTCGCTTGGGTCTATCACACCAAGGCCTTCTCTTGGCCAAGCTCTCAGTGTTCTCCCGCAAGCAAGCTTCGGTCACTGATGCACTACCAGCAAAACCACTCAGCGTTGATGCTCTGCTGGTGATGTGGAGGGAATTTCAGAAGGCTCGAAATTTTCCACTGCGGCGGTGAACACTTCACAGAATGCGAAGTTTTCACATGTTTTGACTGTTAGGTCTGAGGAGCTCAGTTGCGACCACCCATCTGCGTCGGGCCCCTCACAGGGTTTGGGATGGTTGAGCTTGCCCTTGCTGCGGAGGCCATCCCCGTGATGTGAAAGATCTCCTGAATTCCTTACTGTTACTAGGACTTACTAGGCCATGATTTCTTAGGGTTTGTCTTATATCAAGGGTAAGGGAGTACAATTCAATACAAGTGGAATCTGAGCAGGCTGTGCAGTATCGAAGTTGCAGCAAAATGGTTCATCAATATTCATCAGGGCATGACCTCTAGAGTCGCAGATCAGACAGCCATAAAGCTTTGGTCTGACTATGTCTGACTCTACAGGACCTAGACATCAGAACAAATCCGACAATTCATTCTGGCCTGCCGGCCAGCCATAACTCTCTGTGGCTCGAGCTGAACCACTTTATATACTGCCCTCGCAAAACGCTTCGTAACAGGAGTGCAACTGACATATCCGGCCGCAAAGTCTCAACTTATCTCAACTTTCTTCCACTGACTATATAGGTTGCTGGTTTTTTCGATATCTTGAATTTTCTCGGTTTGGTTTTTATGATAGGCGCTATGCCAGGAAGCACTGTGCTGCAAGGGTACTGCAGGTGACTAGCCATCATGGCATCCGAAAGCGCTCCTGATTTGCAGACTCACAGTGTCCATATTCAAGACATACAGCGGAAGAGAAGCGAAGATTGCACTATGATACCATATGATTCAAATTACGTAATTCTTCTATAAATGATTTGTGGCGCATGATAGCCGGCTTCGGCTGCAGCTTTGGGTCTTCATGCTTGCTGCTCCCATTGCGCCGGTTGCTGGCGTGAAGGTGCAGTTGGTGCAACAATATGCAACACAACTGGGTGCTATGTGGTGCTGTTACGCAATTTGGGATTGGAGCCTTTCATTTAGTTTTATAACAAGGCATCCACTGAGGCATTCGAGATGATGCTGACTTTTGCCCGTCACTTTCAGTCATTCATCATACTAGCATGCATCAGAACATACCAGACGCATGAAGTCAGAGGACACATGAAAAAGGGATTAAAAAGGCACACCTTTTTGGGTGCATTTCCAGAAGATCATGAATATTGGCGGGCTATCATCATCTCTCGAACTACTTGGAGTCGGTTTTCTTCAATGGCTCGGGTACACTCACTCAACCCGATGTGTTTAACACATTTTAACACTCAATCCACGTGTGCGTAAAAAAATTACTATATTGCTACAACTGCTACAACTGCTACAACTACTGCTCCTCCTCCTCCTGCACCTACTATTACTACTACTGCTGCTGCTGCTGCTCCTACTACTACTACTACTACTACCACTACTACCACTACTACCACTACTACCACTACTACCACTACTACCACTACTACCACTACTACCACTACTACCACTA
>BGPT01000701.1:199793-218705 GCA_003297045.1 Symbiodinium sp. clade C Y103
ACTACCACTACTACCACTACTACCACTACTACCACTACTACCACTACTACCACTACTACCACTACTACCACTACTACCACTACTACCACTACTACCACTACTACCACTACTACCACTACTACCACTACTACCACTACTACCACTACTACCACTACTACCACTACTACCACTACTACCACCACCACCACTACTACTACTACTACCACTACTACCACTACTACCACTACTACCACTACTACCACTACTACCACTACTACCACTACTGAATACTACTACATATTACTACATACTACTACATACTACTACATTCTACTACATACTACTACATACTACTACATACTACTACATACTACTACATACTACTACATGCTACTACATGCTACTACCCACTACTACATACTACTACATACTTCTGCATACTACTACGCACTATTATATACTACTACATACTCCTACTACATACTACTACATACTACTACATACGACATCATCCTACATTACCCTACATCCTACTACATCCTACTAGATCCTACTACATCCGACTACATCCTACTACATCCTACTAGATCCTACTAGATCCTACTACAACATACTACAACATACTACAACATACTACATACTACATAGTAAATCGATGTAAATGCTAAATGCTAACTGCTAACTCCAAACTGCTAACTGCTAACTCCAAACTGCTAACTGCTAACTCCAAACTGCAAACTGCTAGCTGCCAACTGCTAACTACTAACAACTATCTACTAGCTACTAGGTCCACCGCCCATATTCGGCCGTGGTGTAAAATAGCATGTATAATGATTTTATGTTGTTTGAATTACGCAATTACAGGGCGTTTTAGTACAGTTTAATTGCACATGTTTCATGCATAGTTCCATTGGGGAAACTATTGTCATGATAGAACCCAGTGTAACTGCGAGCAAAATGTCTTTTTTTTGCCCGCAACTAAGGACACAATTCAGGTTTTGGTTTGTGAAATCATGATTTGGTGCATCATCATCATCATCATCATCATCATCATCATCATCAGAGTTTTCGCACCTCACGACAGAGGCAAATTGCGATAAGACAAGCCAAATTGAGGTCATGGTTGTAACAAACTGCCTGCGAGACATGTCCTAGCAAAATTGAAATCTAGAAGCAAACGTGGATAGCATGTCATAGAAGAGCAAGCCCCGAAAGAATTACTTCTAAACATGTTTTATTTGCATTTTTTTCAAAGAAGAATTCAGAAAGAAAGTTCACAACGTAGCATCAAGAGCGTCTCAATCATATCTCGTTCATTGTGAATGATTTTAGATGAGAGAAAGATTTAAGTACAACACCGGGTCGGCTTGAGTCATTTACAGTTGCCAGGGCAGACATCTCATCACTGCGCCCATTGAGCCTGCAAAAGACCCTCGGCTGCCGCTCGCTTCTGATGCAGCACCCTGGATCACATCCAGATGTGACTCCGTTGCACTGAAACAAAATCGCACGCCACAAATGCGATAGACATCGGATTCCGGATGGCATTAAGTTTGTCAATGGACGAGGTTGTCACAAGATGTCACAAATGGGTTTAATGTGAGGTCTCAGGTCGAGGCCACAAGAGCATACTTGTATAGCAGAATGCTGACAAAGTTTAATCCTTGCTGTGGATGTGCAACCCCAAAAAATGGCACGGGATGTAGTGTGATCCCTGGTGTCAGTCTCACGTCCTGTGCTAAGCTGAGGGAATGCCCAACTATTGTGAATCATTTTGGAATACGCTGAGCTTGAGGTCAGCAGAGCCTGTGCTTAGCCGGTGCTGGAGTTCTTTTGCACAGACGTTGGCAGTTGCAGCGGAAGAGACGCAAAGCAATAGCTTCTGCATCAGAAGGCCGCTTCTGCAGACACCGGGGCTCAGGAAAGCAAGGCACAGTAGTGTTAGGCATTGTTATTGTTTGTCTTTTTGTTCATCAAGCCTGCTTGAAAGTATTTCACATCGTCATTGCAGCTCGTGCGCGGATGCGTTACACTTTCACATGCAAACAAATACACATATGCATACACGCGTGGAAGTACTGTAAGTATCTCGAATCTGATCAGACCATTTGTTTATAGCAGAAGGCAAAACCACCACTGAAGGGCAGCATTAGATGTTCAAAACGACGGTGAAAAAAGCATCCACGTATTTCAGCAAAGGCTGTTGTTTTTTGTATCTAGCGCACGTGAGATGCTTTGCCAAAGCGTATGAGGCACAGTGGAAAGCACACAATCTCAGAAGAGATCCTTGACTTGCAAACAGAGAGTGCATTCTGGCGGTCAATTTCCTTAGCACGCCTCGAGGATCCAAACAGGTGCTCCTTCTCATCATGATGCATTTATATGATATGCATTGATCTAAGCATGCTTTGCACGATGAGATGGGGGGTATGTTGCGGTGGATGTTGCTTGCCGTCTCAGGATACTATGGATTTATTTTGTTGTCCACCGCAGTTCGCTCATTTGAAGCTGGTGTAGTGGCATCTATGATGCCGACCATTCGCCAAGGCAGGGGATGCATATCGATATGAAGAATAGATTTTCTGCCCTTGAGCTTGGTATGACCTCGAAAGTCCTGCCACTTGACAATGTGCCCCTGTGCCCATTCAGACAACATTCGAAACAGATTGCACCTAGATCATTCCTGTTCCCAAGGCCTGCACCTGACCTACACCAGTCAGGGCAATGTTGCAGGTTCTCCAGACTATGGAATTGTTCCAAGCGGCCTTTTGGCCATGGCTACTTGTCGCCGAAGAGCTTGGAAGCGTGTTACATTTGGCATGTGTTACATTTGGAAGAGCCAATTGAAGTATAATCAGTGTCGAATTCGCTGGTCTGGTGTGATCAGATAATTTGTGCCTGAGGCAATCTTCAAACGCTTTTCGCCCTTCTCTGCTGCTTGCCGTGAATTAGACAGATGGAGCTCTAAAACCGTTTGTGAATGGCTCCTAAAGCGTCAATAATCCAAAACTCACACAAAAGTACAGAGCCCGGTTCACTTCTGTATACATGTGACATGTGAAATGTTCAAAACAATTCAAAGCAGATACAGCTGTAACACATCATACGCGTATGACAAGCCAAGTTGGTTGATGATTGTAGGGGGTATAGTATGTTGTACTCGTAGTATGTTGTAATTGTATCACCAAATACACAGTTTTGTGACTTGCACTACATTGGCGACGGCCATAATCCAGTATGAAAGTCCGCCTCAACCTACCATACAAGGGATTTTCCAATAGATATTGAGCACTGCTCATTCATTCATGTCGTCGAATATAACTACTACTTACCCGCTACTCGTACAAGTCAAGTACCTTTAAAGCTGAGGTGTTGACCATTGGTTACTTTGTGATTGCTGCAGTTTCTCTTGGGTGCGCGCTGCTACCTAGCTTGCGATTTGGCAGCAAAACAGCAGACCACTGTCCCAGGAAGAGACTCCAACGTCCTGTTACTTAGTGATTTGATCATCAAGGTCTTTCGAGCATGATGGAGCTGCAACCCAGACTCCAACACAATGGATTGAACACTTGAAGTTGTCCAGTCTTGGACAGCACTGGGATGTTGTGTCTACTGTGCCTGTACATGTCCATTTTTAACCGTAACGTGTTTGCACCCCAAACGCTGAACACAAGATATCACAAGATGATTTATTAGCCATGAGTAGCCGTACCCTTGGGATTTACTTTCCGCCAGTTTCCAGATGTGCAATCTGCGGAACCAAAGAACCCCACAGAATTCCACAGAAATATGCCCCCATGTCTTGACGCCTGCAGTCACACGCTGGTCGCAGCTCGAGCTATTGGTGGCTTGTGCTGGGGTCTTGCTGCAGTACATTATCCCACATGGGTGAACAGGCAGCCATGAGCCAAGTTGCAAGTGTGATGTCGATTTCGGATTTCAGATTGCGGGATTTTTTTTGCTTAAATAAGCGGTGAGAGGAGAGGATCTGAGGATTTCTCAAAAGTATTTTTGATGTTTTGAAGATCATATCATATCAAAACATATTACCCCCAGAAATGAAAGGAAAGAACGAAGGAAGGAAGCCCACACAAACTGTAAAGCACCAGAGCAATTCTTGAAAACACTTAATCAATCAAACCCGCCGAAACTCAAAGCAAACTTTGAACCAACCGTAACAAAACTCAAATCAAACCTCAAAGATCTTTGTCAACCCTAATTGAACCTTAAAGCAACCTTAAATAACACCAAACCGCCAAACCACCACTAAAACAAGAACCAGCCCTAAATAGGTTTTAAACCAAAGCTATATGCAAACCCTAAATAAGTTCAAAACCATTTCAAATAAACCTGAAGCCCGCCCTCAAAACTAACCATAGATAAATCATGATAAACCCGAAAGCGACCCTAAATCAGCATTAAGCCAACCCTAAACAACCCGAGAACGAACCCTAAATAAACCTTAACCAGCCAAGCAAACAACTTAAAACCAACCTTAGAGATTTTAAAACAAACCCTAAATAATCCTAAAACCGCATATGCCCCTAAATCAACCCTTACAGGAAATTGATACCAACCACAAACCAGCCTTAAATAAACCTCAAAGCCAACCTTCAATAAACACGAACCAGCTCAACAAAATTTTTGTCACAACTAAACTAATTCTAGGCCAACCGCAAACAAACTTTAAACAAACCTTATATAAACCCTAAAGCCAACACTGAACAAACCCTAAATATACACTAAGCTAACCCGACAAAAAATAAAAATCAACCACAAAAATGTGACTTGAATGAAATGTAACAAACAAAATGTGCATAAAGTTTACACCATCCCTAAATCAATGTTTAAACTAACAAAGCTTAAATAGCTTTCATCTCAACCCTAAATGCATTTAAATAGATATGCAGCCAACATGAAATAAACCCTAATTCAACCCTAAACCAACCTGACATCATAAACCCTAAAACCAAGTTTGAATTTACCGTTAAACCAGCACCAATAGACTTTAAATAAGGTGTACATAATTTTTGAACCAGCCCAAACTTTCCCTAAACAACCCCTAAATAAAAGCACCTGCAAAACTTTGAGCAGCTTCAACAAAAACAATCCTAAATAAAGACCTAAGTAAAGCTTAAACCAACCTTGAATAAACCCTAACCAACTCGAAATATACATTGAACCCCCTCGAGACAAGTTACACACAACACCGAAGAATACAAAAAACATATTTTGGATAGATAAACCTCAAGCGTTGTTGTTCTTTATAAAGATGTAACCGACCTTCAATAACCCTTCAAACAAACAGAAAATAAAACCAACCGTGAATAAAGTTTAAACATCTTTAAACATACCATACCAGTACCAGTACCAGTACCAGTACCAGTATCAGTACCAGTACCAGTACCAGTACCACCCAACACCACCCAACACCACCCAACACCACCCAACACCACCCAACACCACCCAACACCCAACACCACCCAACACCACCCAACACCACCCAACACCACCCAACACCACCCAACACCACCACCACCAGTACCACCCAACACCACCACCACCACCACCACCAGTACCACCAGTACCACCAGTACCACCAGTACCACCCACCCTCACCACCCTCNCCCTCACCACCCTCACCACCACCACCACCACCACCACCACCACCACCACCACCACCACCACCACCACCACCACCACCACCACCACCACCACCACCGCTGTTGCTGTTGCTGTTGCTGTTGCTGTTGCTGTTGCTGTTGCTGTTGCTGTTGCTGTTGAAACTGCTTCTATGGAACTGCTACCGCCACTGCTGCTGCTAGTTCCGCTACTCCCTCTATTGCTAGTGGTACTGCTACTGCTACTGCTGCTGCTGTTGCTACTGCTGCTACTACAGATGGGAATACTTTCTTGATCCGACAATACTTGGTTTGATCCAAAAATATTCCTTTGGTCCCCTACTTGTTTGAGGGTGTGCATTCCCTGAGCTTCGGCCAAGCAAAAATTTGGTGTCACGTCCCCTGGATCCTCTTGCAAGTGTCACAATCAAAGGCCTGTTGTCCTGCCACTTAGAGCTGGGTATCATGGCAAACGGTTTGGTTTGAGACAGTGATTTAGTTCTGGAAGCGTCGACACTAGTGCCGCTGGCAGATGTTTTCTTATGAGTCATGCAGCCTGTGCACACATTGGCTGTGCGACAGGTATGGGCCCACTGACAAGCGGACGCTGTGGATGGCCGGAATCAATGCAATGCTGCTGACGGGAATTGTAAGCGGCTATGTGGCTTCCTGAGCCTGCAATTTCTTGATGAGATGCTCAATTGTTAGCCCCGCATAGTTGTTGATGTGTCACTTCATTGCGTCATTGCAGATCCTCATTTCTCTCGGCCTTTCACCGTGAACAGTAGTACTGTAAACATCTGTAGATATATATATATATAATTGTAAATAGTTGTATGTTATTAATATACATATATATATATATGTGTGTGTGTGTGTGTATTTGCATTAAATAAACTATTCGATTCTATGTGATATTGTTAGTACTACAGTTTCATATGCACGTGGTTTGGATTAAGTATATATATATATATTGCTCAAGGTCATTGGCGGCTTGGCCCGCGCCACGGGGATGGCCACTTGGGAGTCTCGACTTGATGCGTTCGCTTGGTTGGTAGATGTTGGTAGATGTTGGTATGTTGTGGATATCATGAGGGTTTGTTGCGAAAAAAAGTTGAAAGGATTTGAACGGTAGTGGCCATGGTGATCTTTTTAGGCTATGAATGATCAGGATGAGAGGCTGCAAGCCAAAATGCAATTCAAACTTTCCCTTGTTGTTTTCATTATTATTCTTTTGCAATTTCGATCCCCCTGCTGTATTACAATTCCAATCCCGCTGCTGTATCCTAGGAGAATCTATATCTATTGGAAGCATTGCTGATGTTCTCTTGCGGCCTGCTGGGAAGCCGGTTTGACCCTGACGTGGTGCGGGTGTCTGGGCCTGCCTCAGCATCAGTCAATTTGAGACATGCAGAGACCGGGGCACCTCCAGATGTTGATAGATTTTGTGGAGGGAACCTTTGTCATTTGCAAGGTGGATGGATGCACAACGATGTAGAGATAATATGTAGAATTCACAGTAGAACTTATTGTGCTTCTTGAGGTTGAGCAGTCAGAAGAAGCAGCAGCTGCGAAAGAAGACGCAAAGGAGAAACAATCAGGCCCAAGAGGGGGCCAGGGGGCCAGAGCAGTTTGTCGGAAGTAAAGCCTCGTCCAACAGTATGATTGAATAGATTATTGTAGCAAGTTGCAATTACATGTAATTACCAGTAGCGGTGCTCGCAGCGAATTCCTGTTCTTGGAGACTTGTTTTGCATTTCCCAGGTGACCGGAAGTCATTCATTCCAAAAGAGCTTCAGGCCCTTGGCGGTCTCTCTGTGGCAACTGATGATGCTGACGTGTGAATGCTTCAAACATGCAGAACAGCTATCATCCCCTCACAACTGTGACCGGCCATCAGTGCAGCTGTGATCAAATGCGCTTGTTTCCAGCCAAGGCTCAGGGCTCTTCCTGTGCACTCTGGCTGCTGGATGTTTTCAATCCGGTTCTGTTGGGTTCATGCTCCCAGGATGCAAGACAATTTTTGTCAGTACTGCTGAGATCGCTTGCAGATGTTGGGGCTGTCCCAAGTTGTTTCAACATGCTTCAACTCATTGCCAAGATTTGTCAAGATTTGCCGAGCTGAACTTAGGTTATACTTCATAACCCAAGCCCTTGGCGCGGTTTTCCATTGGTCGCCTCGGTCCATCTACATAGCTGCAACTTGGTGGCGAGCATGCCAATAGCTACACTGGAATCCTACCCTGATAATAAGTAGCACTATTCTTCACATATACATAATAGCTGGCAAGTTTTGTTTGCAACCTTCTGACTTTTGCTCAGAGCTGTTTCCTCAGGTCAGTCTCGTCATCACAGTTGGGCCTATCGGTGGAATCCTATCTGGAGTCTTTCGGCAGATCATGTCAGGGGGAGCAGAGGTAAAGAATGCTTGCGATAGTGGGAGGCTACATAAGTTGCTTGACAGAGTCAAGATCATTGATAATTAGCTTGCTAGTACAAAGAAGACGTCAAAGAACGATAATGGATGCATGTTGATACCAGAGCGTGGCTGCTGGTTGAATCAGATCAAATCAGACATGACGGCATCCGCTGGAAAGCTGCCTTTAGGCTGCATATTTGAACCGTGTGGGAGGATATCAAAACTATCGCAAAGCCAATGGGATGACTGTCTCTTGGCTGAAATCGAATAAACCATCAATGTGCGGCGAGGCCTAGGCATGGCTAGGCTTCCAAGTCTTCAGCGTGACAAGATACAGCATGTTACGACATCGTACAGATAGTAAATATTTTGCACTTTAATACACATCATGCAAAGTACGGGCAAGAATCTTTGACAGCGCTCTGACTTGAGACCCCTCAGGCTGTTTGCGCGATTCTCAGCCTCTTGTGCGGGTGCTGTTTACCTTTCGCAGGCCAAAGCTCTGTGAGAGGGGCATTTGCACTTGGGTGCAGTTGACAGATTTGACAGTTGACTTTTTGGTGGCCTATTGAACCCACATTGATATGATATGATGTGATGTGATGTGATGTGATGTGATGTGATGATATTGAATGTTTGAGAGCCAACAGGTGGTTCACCATTGCTATATGGCATGGCCAACCTGGGTTTGCTGCTCTTTGGTGCAGCTCCTACTGCTGCCATCAATGGCATTGACCCTTGGCAGGAAATTGTGTGTCTCGCATGGGTGGGGCCAGAGCTGCTGAAATTGCCTGAAATATTGACATTTGCTGACTTTTTGCTATGCCTTTCAAAAAGTATCCGTTCGTGCCTTTTATATCTTTTATGCGTTCTATGACCTCTTCTTGCATCAAACATTCACTTGCACGGAGGCCGTGTCCTGCGTGCCAGAAGCGAAGCACTTCGCAAGTGCCACCCAGTTCGCCATGCTGCTGGGATTTCAACCAGCTACAAGGGGGTTAATGCATGTGATTGCATGTCATTGCATCATTGTGCCATGCGACCGATGATCAATGCGACCGATGATGCAAATCAGACCCTGGTTTCGTGGTCAGATGTCTTGTGAGGCAAAATTTGGCAAAGCTGCTCATCCCCCTTCTGGGAGGAGTGGTGATTGACCACCTGGGGCATCTGGGTTCAATCTGCGACAGGGCTTCGATGTTCACGTTCAACTCATGTGTCTCCAAAATATATTGCATTATACACCATAGAATTTCAAATGATTTTTATACAATATTGCGGTATATTGCACTATACAACAAATTCTATTTTTCAAGTATTACGTGGGTTTTGAATGTTTTTGATTCTTATAGACTCTATAGACAACTGTTCTTATTCTTCATGTATTTACGCACTTTGACTTTTTGGTCGCTTTCTGGCGTGACCTGCCGTGCAGGTAGTTAAGTATTACAACAATGTATCACGCCAGAGCCATTATTGTATTCAGGCTGTGTCCATTGTTGTCTGGTGAGTTGGTGGACGTGGGGGGTGTCCTTGTTCAAGCCTGTAAGATCCTGCAAGCTTTCACCACTTGCGATTGTTTGTTGAGGCTGGTGAAGGGCTATCATGTGGTCACAATAGGCGACAGAGCTGCAAGAGTGAGATGCTGACAGGGACAACATCTAGTACAGATGTGCGATGGTTGCGTTTGTGTTTTGGAGATGTTTTATGAGTGATCGCATCAGATGAACATGTCCAAACTTACTCTTTTTATCTCTTTTTTGTGTTCAAGGCATGCATCCTTGAGTCACTCCTTGAGTCCTGTGCTAAGGAGCATTGGTGTTTTACGCCATTGCAGCATCGTTTGCATTTCTTCAGGCATGGGATTCTTCCAGCCAGGATTCACTGAGGGCATGGGATACTCCACGGAATTCCACGATTTCTTCGGATTTTGCTTTTTTTTTATCTTTTTGATTCTTTTTGTTTATTCGTTTCATGTCTACTCAGTCTGTTCAATGAAACGCCTCCGGCCTTTGAACATCAAAATGCTGCTTCAAGGACAAAGCGCTGCATCATGGTTAGGGTGTGCGAAGCAGAGGAACATAGGCAGTCAATGCCCGACCCCTACAAATATTTGCTGTCGACCCGACATATAGTCGTTCTTGAGTTCTTCTATGTTCAAATGCTGGCAGACCCAAGCATATTTTGCTTGGGGGTCATGTTCACTCCTGTAAGAGCTTAAGTACAGTTTCTTTCCGAGTGCAGAAGGGCTATGAAGGGCTCTCCATCGCAGGCAAAAGCGCAGCACAAAGATGAGCTGCAAATGTCCAATGCGTGAGACGAGAAAGGGGTGTGGCAGTGGGCTGTGGCAATTCATTGGGGACAATGGGGGTTGAGGGGGAGAGGTCCACAGGGATTGGGAGGGAGTTTGCAATCCACTTTACAAGCAAGAGTTTGGAACCAAGTCCTCCAAGCAAAGTTTGATCAGTTTGCACCCATCGTGGAAGATAGCTCATAAAGAATCCATTTGAAACAATGTGGGTGATAAACAGGAGCGATTACACACCAAAATTTGGCCACTACTGCCAGCGCACCGAGGATCATTGCGCCCATTCCTGTGCAAGCCTCATATTTGACTTGACGCTTCTAGGAAGGTGAGCCAGTGCTCAATCGCATAATGGTATAAGTTAATATTATTTGATATTATCACATATATTCATATACTACATTGGTGGTGCCACAATCTGCAATGTTAGTGCAAGACAAGGCTGGTCATTTACACCGCATTTGCGTCCGGAGACTCAAATGCAGCTGACGCCGTCAGCTTGGTTGAGATCGTGTTTGTTCTTTCATTGGTTACATCTCGCACGAAGTGTTCGGAGAGTGCACGCGCAAAGTGAAATTAAATGCCTCTTATACTTCTTGGAAGATACTGCGGGCCTCCACAATTATGCCAGGCTTGGGTTGCCTGGCTTCGTAGGAACTCGATGCAAGATGTAACTCGAGTCGTCGATGGATAGTACTCTAGACTCCAGGATGTGCTCGGTCACCAGGTTCTCATCACAGCATCGCGAGCAATCTTGGTAGAATCATACTATGTTGCTTGATTTTGAAGGCCAGATGTAAGAATGCTGAGCTGCCCGTAGCTGGCCCTCCAGGATCCTTTTGCGAAAAGAGCACGGCCTGTTTGGCAGGGGCCTCAATAAGATCGATTTCGATGCGTAACTAGTATGCTTTTGCACTCTGACAGTTGTGCTTTGTTCAAATTCTGTAATCTTATGCTTGTGAAAACCACCCATCCTGAGGATTCGCGTCAGCTTGGCTAAGGCTTGTGAACAGATCCTCGAGTCCGCGCAGTGCCTCCGTCAGCATGTTGACCTGCAAATGTGAGTGTAGGCCTTGCACGCGTTGAGGTTTGATTTGCCCTTTGCTCTGAACCTCCGCCAGAACAGAAGTCAAAAAAGGGTGAGAGAGAGAGAGAGAGATAAGAGAACGAGAAAGAGAGCGAGAGAGAGAGAGAGACAGAGAGACAGAGGCAAAGAGAGAGAGAGAGAGAGAGAGAAGACAGAAGAGAGAAGAGAGCGGAGAGCGAGAGCGAGCGAGAATACTGCACAAAGGGGGGGAAAGCGGCCAGGACCTTTTCTTTTAGATTTTCCGAATCTATTAGAAAATGTGACAGGTTTTCTACATAAGAATCGCCGTTTCGATGGCGTTCTTTGCTGAGGCAGCGAGCACGTGCGAAGGATCAAGCCACTGCCAAAAGGGCCATTGCCTTGGATCGCGAAAGTCACAACACGAACCACCAGCCCAAGTCAGACAAGTGGGGCATATTGATTTTGTGGGCTCTTGGATGAACAGTGGCAGCTCAAAAACAAAGTGAAATACTCACAGATACTCTAGCTACCTGATAGATTGAAAATAGTTGAACATGATTTTTGAACATTGACAATCCGTGACGCATGTGAAGGATTGTTGGCAAAGGACCTTGGGGCTTTTACAACATTTTGCCCTGAGGTTTGAGTCGCGACCGCCAGAGGCAGTGGAGCCAGACATTCGAACAGAGGTGCCGATATCTGCTTCAGAGCAGCTTGTATGAGAAGCGAAGATGGTGAATGAATGTGAATGACCGACTCACGCAACATTCGTATGGTAGTGGCATTTTGCTAGAGCCAGATCCCAGAATGCTCTGAGTTTAGCTGACCAAAGAGTGAAGCCGTCACTGTGGACCGCGCACTTTGATGTCAGTGGACATGCCTCTCAAGTCATCATTCTTTTGATGTGGAACCGGTGAGCTGTTCAGCGGCAAGCCACCTAAGGTACTGTATCAAGATACATTTAGATACTCGTACTAGTATGTAAAGACATTGCATTTTGGGGGCAGGTCTGGTTGCCAAAACTGCTGGGGCGGGACAGCATCAAATTTCATTTTTTGCAGACTTGCACCTACAGTGATCAGATGGTGAGCCGGCGTGAGCTGACAAGTTAAGCATGTTTATGCCAAAATAAGCCACACATGTCATGACAAGCCACTTCCTGCGGTCAAAGACACTTGGAAATGGCAGTGAAATGGCCAACTACTGGTGAATCACCGAATCACCCAAGCTCATATGCTTTTTCCATTTTTTCCATCCTTCTCCGGTAACAAGCGAAATGTGCACCCTTGGGCCCCATAGTGGCTGCAGGTTCACTCTGTTATGGCTCAGCGAAGGTCAGCAGTGACTGGTTTGGAAAATGGGGGTCCACATGCATATGAAGCTTAGAAGAGCGTGCTTGCAAATAACGACAGTTGGCAAAGAGCAGATCACTGTCAACGAGTAAGATATTGATGCTGATGATTGGTCAGCATTTGTGATTTGAGACTCAGGTGGGTAGATATCTTAGATATCCTGAGTTCCTCTTGCTTTTCCATGCTCTTATGGCACAGGGCAAAGGATTGGCTGATGGCAGACAATCTGCAACTGCGGCACACCGCGCTGGGCCCCCAAACATCATTCTTTGCCAAATCTGAGGCCGAGCATCCTGAGGATGCTACCATCCTTGGAAAATCTGTAGCAAGCATTGAGTATTTTTTGTTCGACCAAGGACAGAGCAGGATTTTCGGAAGCGCAGTGTGGCAGCCAGACTCTTACATGCTATTCCGATGCAAGAATGGACTGATTTTTACGAATTTCTGACGTTGTGCTTCAAAGCAAATTGATACCTGGATTTGATGACACTTTGCTCGCAACAATCTGCAGTGGTTGTGCACGGCACGTGAAGGCTGGCGCTGTATACTATGCAAAACCGAGCAAATCATGCTTGCAGAGCCTCGGAGTCAGTGCCCCAGTTGACTCAGTGCCTCCTGCAGTGTCAAGGTTGTTTGGAAGCTGTCACATTGATTGCTAGCCCGGGTAGCACTGCAAGCACTGTAGAATCTGTAGATGTACTGTAAGTGGCCTAGGGATGAAACTGATTGAAATTCTGTTCACGCTTCAAGGTGCTGCTTAGTAATATGCCATGCTTCAACTTTTCTAGACTTGAAGGGTTGAGATTCCAAGTGATCCATCAGTAGAGATTGACACCATACCCTGGGCTACCAAAAACATTTGTGGGAGATGAGAGGTTCCTTCGCCTGAAGCTTCTCTTGAACTTGTTGAGAGGGAGAGAGACGGAGAGGTAAGAAATATAATAAGATATGGAAATATAATTGTTATATTTTTTATATTATATATTAGGTTTGTATGTATAAAATATCTATGATACATAGAGCGCGAATTTTGGTGATCTGTGTGCTATACACGCGCGAAGCAGTTTTGACTGGCCAACCGCAAGCACTATAAATCTGATTTTCTACGTGCCCAAGTAGGAAAGATGTTTCTGCCGTGGCCAAGGCCGGTGGTAATTTCCCAGGTGGCCGAAGGCACTTGACTTGTTGTGGGTGTGGTGATAATCTGATTCCGCGCCACAAACATGGGGGGTGGCATGGAAATGTGTGACTGGAGTATCTGGGAGGTCATGGGGCTTCAGAGTGGAATGGAATGTAGCATATCCGAACTTAGTATGTACACTGTACAGGCAATCCTTTGACACTGGGAAGTGCAGTCTAGGTCATTTTCGAATGCAGCTTGAAGGACTTAAAAGAAAACCAACCCCATGGGCACAAGAAGAAACCTGTTCAACGCAGAGCGATCAGGTGACGAGAAGTCTCCACAAAGTGGAGGCGGGGTTTGCCCATGGCCATGGTCACGACCTTTCCTTTTCAGGTCGAAATGGAAGATACGGAATATGGAAGCATACAAAAAGCATTCGAAAACACCAAAACCTTACCATGATGCCATAATGTTCCCACAAATATCCACAATGTGACGATGTAAATGTAGCATGATCTAACAGTAGGAAGAAGATGAAGACGAATGTATGGAAAAGCATCCTGTCCTTGCTGCAGCACGAGTGTCACATCCCGCTTCCTCCCTGGCCCCAGGTCCCGACTTGCCGTTGAACGTACTAATGTACAAGTTGCAGAAGAGACCTGACCAGCAGGTGAGAAGGAAAGGCTCCCAAGTGTAGGAAGATACCCAGACTGATCAGAGGCCTTCCAATATATCATTTGATATCCATTGATATCCTGGATATCCTTATAGTTCTTTTAAAGCTCTGCACTGAAATCAATCATGAAGGGCATGATTGCTATGTGCACCCATTGTTTTTTGACACAAAGACTTCTCCTTGCCTCTAGTCAGCTACATATAGCTACACTACATCTTCAATGAAGTCGACCGCATTTTTTTCTGGTGCTCTGGTAGAAAAATACTTGCTACGCGAAGAGTCCTGACTGGTAAAGGCATTTGCCAAAAGCCAGAGATAGCCAGAGCCTCCAAGTTTTTCTTTAAGAACCGGTTCAGGCTCTCGGAGCAGCAGAAGTGGTTCATTTGTTTCACCCTGAGTGTCAGTGCACATCAACCAGATGATCACCAAAGAAGCTATCGCTCAGATTTTCAGCTCAGAAAAGGACATCTAAAATCCAAAGATTGCTCGGTCAACGTCTCACGTGTTTGCTAGATTCCCCGCTTATTAGACTTCCTGCATCCCTACTACTGTATCATCCCCATCATTATTGTCAAACATTCTCAAACCAAGAAATGCCCTCACAATTCCTCATACATCCCTTTCTGATTTTGAAATGTCAAAAGCATGGTTTACTTCTGTGAGGGACTCAACATTTGGCTTGTTTGCGCATGCCAAATCGGAATCCTTCCGAATGTTTGCCTTGCCCGGCTGGAGCTGGCAAGGCCATTGCCAAAACGTGCCCATAGCTGGTGTCACACATGTTGCACTATTCACTTCCAAGACATGTCATGCTTGGGATTGTTGAGGCAGAAGCATAGCAAAACCAGATGAACAGGTGTGGGTGGCCGTTGATATCTTTGATCTGAAAGCCCAGAAGACTGAGCAAAGTCAAGCCACGGATGCCGACGGGTGCAGTGGTGGAGGGTGGGAAGAAACATGGCCTGCGATGCTCCAGCGCCTGGCAAGATGGCTGGGGGCCTCGAGGGTACATGGCACCGCCCAAGAAAACATTTGGATGTTTTTTGAACAGATTTTGGATCTATTTGGAACAAATTGGCAAGATATTTGGGAATACCTGGAATCGAAAATCAATGCAAGCAATCGAAACCAGAGACGGCCCGGAACCAATTCACTGATGCCCGCTACAACCTGCTCAAAGTGACGAAAGTGATTTATGGATCAGTTTGTCCGCTCAATCCACTTGATGTTTTGCTTGGTAACTTCAGCGGTGTTTGATCTTGAGCCCTCATGATCTATCTTTTGATCTGTAGTCGCATTTCAGCATGCACGTCGGTGTACTGCTGATATGTATACATGTGCAATCAACATCAACCAACCCCAGTCAGGTCTTCCTTAACATGCCTTCCACGGCGACATTCCTCGAGCCTGGCAGAGGTGGTTTGAATCACAGAAATGGATTCGGTGAAGCGTGAGGGGTTGCTGTGGTATGCTGTGTTTTTTTCCCCCTGGCAAGCTGTCAGGTCTTCTGTAAGACTCTGTGCGTGCTGTAGTTGCGAACGATGTTTGGCCCATTGGATGGCAGAACCTATCATTTGCTGCGCAGGACGCTGCGTGGCGGCACCTGTTACCACCGGATGCAAAGTTTGGTGACCCAGTGCCCAAAGGTCTTGAGTTCACAATCCTTGCCCTTGCTTTGGAGACAAGCTTGTCACCAACATGGTGATGTCCCAATGAGGGCTAGTTAGATGTATATAGACTATAGAGGTACAAATGTAGACCAAGGATGACTTGAACTTATAGAATATGAATGAATATGATGTATCTGATAAACACTCTAACTCTGAGATAGATACATATGCTTCGCTTCCTTCTGTTTTTGATTCCCGTTGCCTTCAGCTGCTAAGCTAAGCCTGCGGCCAGCCTGCGCAGATTCCGCATCGTGCGTCACGACACAGATGGTCGCGGAGGTGGCAGCTTTCTGTTCGAGGCCCGGGGAAGTCCAAAGGTATCCACAGGTATCCAAAGGTGATGGGTCCTTTAGGCAAGGAGGTCCGAACAAGACCCGTACCATGTGGAGACACTGGCTTGAGCTTCATATAAACTTAACAACTCCAATTCAATCTGTCCTTTTACCTTTTATGATGTCCTTGAGATGGTCCCAGTTTGTGACAGGCAATTTGTGGGCAGTATAATATTAATATAGTCTGTTGCGCAGTTGCGCACACACACACATGAGAAGATATACTGATATACTGCAATTTGGTGTGATCATGTATGGCACAGAGGCATAATCCTACACAGGCACCTATGAGCCTATGATATAGTATCATATTTGTATATTCTACCATACGTATTCATACGTACCATGCACACAATACAGACATATACACATATAATTAATATAATATACATGCACGATCATGCACAAATACTTTTGCGACAATCATATTCTATCAATGACAAAACAAAACCCGATGCTGTGGACACAATTCTTCTTTGTGCTTCCTCGCCTGCAACGGATGTGACTGATGTTGCAGTGCAGGCGCAAGACCCCCAACGCTCCAGCGGGCGGCCGTTGCGGGCGGAGACCGTGATCATCCCAAGGCCCAGTGCGGGAAAATCCCAAGGCATCTACCGTCAGAGGACGACGATCTGTCTGACAAGAATCATGCAAGCATGAAGATGCTGGCTTAGCCATTCCAAGATGCTTCATGAAGTTTCACAAGTTTCCACTTTGAGCCGTTCTGAAGCACAAGCGGCAAGTGACATCACACATTTCGGATTGCCGGAGGCACGTAAGGCCGTGGGAGCTTAAGCCTCAGGGGTTTTGAATAGTTGCGACGAGATGGCCCAGCGCCACTGGTGATTCTTCATGTCTACAGCATCCTTCTACAGTTCACTAATGGGGTTTCTGTGCTGGAGTGATTCACGGACCAGGACCACAAACTTGGCAATAATTTAGACAAATGTGTATGTCATCGTGCCAGAAGATAAAGTCAGTCTTGCGAAGCTATGATCTCATGTCCGAGAACAAAGCACTTCCACTGTCACTTTTGCCGTGGCTTGCTTGAGGGAACAGGAAGACGTAGAGCACTCAAAGAGAAGCGATTCTTGCGGCACAATGTCTATGGCATCAGAATGGAGCACATACCCTTTGACAAAACATGTTCTTGGCCAGTACATCATTGCTGTCATTGCTTATGGATTTACATTGTGCTTATTGTCAGGTTTGCATCAAGCTCTTGATTCCGAATTGAGCTTGGCTCAAACAGGCTGTAGTACTCAGATACTAAGTAAGTGCAAATATGTGAGAATAATTGAGAATACATTGAACACATTGTCGTACTTTTTATTTTTCCATACATTTCCTGTTTCTGGCGTTTCTGGTAACATCATTCAATTTCATATCCTATGGCATTCCATGGCTGGACAGATCGGAGCCCATGAGCACACCTTGTTATCCTAGGTCCTAGGGCAATGCTAACATCATGGCCCTGAGAACCAATACATAGCAGCTTGACTGACAGCAGCTCAAGAGCTCAAGCAGATGCCTTGTTCTTATTTGTTGTTGTCAGGCAATATCTAAGTCCTAAGTGGCCGCTCAGCAGAATAGCCAGCGCTTCTCACCGGACTAAGCCAACAACATTAACATCAAAGAATTTCATGGCAATGACGACTTAATGACGCGTGGTACACGTGAACACCATGGCTGATTCCGCCCGTGGCAGCGATGGTGACAATCGTGCGAGGGGTTTGGAGCTTCTTTCAAGGCGAGGATTTGCATGCAGAAAGCAGGTTTCAACTGGTTTGAGAGCCTGGCAACCCAAAAAAAGAACTTGGCCAGGAGCAGTGCTCAGTGCTGAGGCTATTCTCGCTATTCCACGCAGTGCTTCTACATTTTTCAATCATGTTTCATCCTGTTTCTACGCATGTGTTTACAATCTCTTCAATTCTTCAGTTATTATATAATTGGGGGCCATGCATTCGTAGCTCTGCTGCAGGGCTTTGAAGGTGGCTCCTGAGGCAGCGGACAAGTTGGAAACTGCTTTTGCTGATGCCCTTGCAGGTTGCTTTGCACAGCGCTTGGAGGCCGTGACAACACAAGACAACAGCATTGGCAAGCAGAAGACTAGGATCATTTTCGTAGAAGGGCTGCTTGTGGCTGCTTCATGTTGTTCCAATTCACAGAACAGGACTTACGCTCTGTCCCATATCTTCAAAGAGATTACACAAGTTCTTTTCAATCTTGTTTCCACATGCTTTTGGGTCAAAAAAACTAGACGACGGATGGCCCGAGAGCGAAGAGATGTATAGTGAGATATGTAATTGTGAAAATCGTATAACATGAAATATATAGAGAGAAATAGAAGAAGATGTCTCAAAGAAAGAAGATGTCAATAAATAAGG
>BGPT01000701.1:238726-253886 GCA_003297045.1 Symbiodinium sp. clade C Y103
ACTATTTTTCCCGATTTCAAAATCAATTTAAAACGCAATTAAAACGCAATTTAAAACTACTTGGATTCAGGGGACCCTAATAATAAACACCCCGGGGTTGACTAGTTTTTATTATTAGGGGGTGAAACCCACAAATGGTAGGTTTATTTTTNTTAAAAGTCAAATTGGCCAACCACAAATTTTCCAAAATTGGAGATGGACCCTAGTTTTTAGTATTTGGGGTACGTTTAGTAATAGGGGGAAGGGATTATTCATATGGCATGTTGAAAAAATGTGTAACTTGATTCTACTCCAAGTGTTTTTGTGGTACACTCGGCTATGTGCATAATATATATATATACATACATACGTGTACACTCACAGTAAAATATACATGTCTAGACATGTACACAATTCTTTGCAGATCAAATATTTGAGACCCGCACAGCTACAACCCCTATCGCCAACATTCGCCGCTCGCGGGCCAGGTTGTTACCTCTTCCGTGGCGGCGACGACTGAGCGAAATGTCCGGCTGGTTGCGACAGCAGAATGCAGGCATATGGAGTCTTTATAGATACCTCTATATAAAACTAACATGGGATATGATATTGGATTATTATATGTATATATGTATATATATATATAGATATGTATACATACATATACATACTGTAACTAATGTATCACTCATAGATGGGGATCTAGTATGGGATGTACCCTCCTCACAATCAATATAGATCCTGCCATGAGTCTGGGTCGGGGCGTGGAAGATAAGTTTCCATTTATTTAATGGTCGATTTTCAGGATCCATGTTCATTTGGTGGATGGTATATGTATACACAATTATACATACTATTCAATCGAAAGTCAAGGTTGATTTTTTTCGTTAGCTTCAAGAACTCAATGGATCCCACAGGAAATGGGAAACTATAGGACACAGATACAACTTGCTATGGGCCGAACTTGATCCCTGATCGTCATTGCAATCCTCAAGGCCAGTTCCAGCTGAAGGATGAAAACCATGTTTTACTGCATCGGCCCGCGGTATCAACCAGCGCTGGAAAAAGAAGACGGTGGCCGATGCCATGATACCATGCCGCCGTGTTTTTGGACATGATGACATACTGTGGATGCAAGAAATCCTACACCATTTTGGATGGTTGAAACCCTATAAATGATGGGATAAACCACTATCAACTGGTGCAGAATTTCTTCCATCCACAGTAGGTTTCTCTGACACATGGGGTTTGAACCCCCGTTCCTCCCCATGAAAATCGCGACAAGTTGGGACGAGTAACCGCTCCATCGTCATACTGGATACCCTTTGGTGATTTCACAGTTTGCATTGGAAATTGAAACATTTCAAGATGATTACTGTATTTTGTATATACCTATTAGAAATGGTGATTTTCCATATGAATTTACCAGACGTTATTCATTCTTTGACCTAGATCCATTGTATCTTTGGAAGCTGACCATGACAGGTCAACTACGGAGGTCGAGTGACAGATGACAAGGTGAGGGCAACCGCGCCGGCGCAATCCGTGGATCTACTTGACATCTACCCTCAAACCAACATAGATGTGGAAGACCCATGGTTTCCCAAGGAAAGTTATCTACACAATCTACACATGGGGGATTTTCCATGGTTGAACCTACTTCTATGTCAAAAAAATATAGGTAGCAGAGTAGACTAAGCGGTTCAAATGGTCGGTTTGCGACCACCGCTGAATCATTTTGTTGACCAACATGGTCGGGTTGGTGTTATCTCTATATATCGACATATTTATATAGTCTTCATTGAGATCTCTCTATATATATATATGTATATATATATATATATATATATCATATGACCCTATATAATCCTGTTTATATATATATATATATTATGTCGATATATCTTTATATCTTATATTATATGGTCTTCATTGAGACACTCCAATATGTACCATGATAGATTCTCTGATAGAATCGAAAGTACAATCAGTATAGCAGCAGTATACTCAGTATACCATGATATATCAATTGCCGAACTATCATTAGCATTTATTGCTTGGATGGAACTATAAATGGTCAACTCGGTCAACCTATATTAACCCACGAATATTTGCTAGTCAAACCATTTTAGACGCATTCGCCTGGTGAATCCCCATGTTTTCTGGTCAAGACACCATGTGTTTTCGGTAAATAATGCCCCCATAATGTTTGCTTGGCATTCGATGCCCCATGTTGTTCAGTGCAAGCAACCCGTTTCTTGGGTTGCTTGGTGACCACCTTCATTTTCGGAACAACATCGTAAGGGATCCTGCCCAGGATGTTCGTTTGATCAGTGCCTTCTTGAAACGCTATTTCAACGAGGGGGTGCGCCGTTCGAGTCGAGAAAACGGTGGGGGGGCTGGTCACAACTGTTCCAGAGGAATGGCATCAGACCACCAGGAGCAAACACTGCTAACATACCCTCTGGTAAACTAACATAGCTATTGAAAATGACAATTTTTAATGGGAAAATCCACTATAAATGGCAATTTTCAATAGCTATGTTAGTTCACCAGAGGGTAATCTGTTGCTCGAGGGTTAGACCCGCGTGGGTGAGTTAGGATTAGAGTCAGAATCTGACTTTTTCGTAGTAGGTAAGTTGTAACATGTCGCAACCCCTTACAACTATACAGTGTAGAATTGGTTTAAACTAAAACTCACTGCCCATATGGGTTTGTTCTCACCAAATCCATTGATTCATCACCATGTTCCCTATGAAAATGGCCATTTGGGGGGGATAATCAACCACCATTTTCAGTCACCCGAAGTGGGAAGCCTCAAGATCCACATGATTCCTGGCCAATACTCTCAAGATTGCAGGTGAATATAAGGATGTGCTAGTAAAGATTTACATGAGGAACCGACAAAATTAGCGGAAAACTAAAGTAGTAGGGAGTGGACTTGGGATGTTCAAATTTGTGCGAAAACCTTCACAACCGATAGGGGACCACCCACTTTGGCCATGTCCATTGCGGGCACTGGTTATCTTCACTTAGTACTAGTGGCTTATATTAACTGATATTCCCATCGTAGTGGGCTCTATCCCTCATCACTGGGTCAGATCCCCAGGTGCTCGAGGACAGTTACAAGTTGAGTCCATTGGATGCTTACACCTGCCCGGACGAAGGGTCACTGGAGGAGGTGAACCTGCCGGAGAATTGTGAATTTTTGGGTCGAGCAAGTCATTTTGTTCAAGGTGGTGCCCCATAGTTAAGATATGTTAAGTTGGATTTTTGATAACTCTAATAAGTAGGGTTTAGAATTTATAATACATCTATCATATAATCTATAGTCCATGGGGGTTATAAACCAACTTATAACTGTGGGGTCACCAAAGAGGATATGGAAGAATCACTTCACGTGGGCCAAACTTTTCAGGCTGGTGAATGAATTTCTCATCCAGATACTATAGAATTGTCTAAAACATATATAGAACCATACTAAGTGGATCTGGAATACTCCTTCTATGTGTTGCGTGATTTTCTATCATCCTTTCTGTTGCTACTTTCGCGTTTTGTGATATGATTTCCATCTATTTCTGCTGGTGAAACGCACAGCTTATGTTTTAACGAACCAAGCTCCTCCTCGGCCCTCAATGAAACCATACTCAGTGGAGCCATGGCAACTAGCCCTATGGATTGGTTAGTGGCTTAGGGTACCTGCTATACTTGGGATGTCAGCTCTTGTTGGGGATACCAATCAACCAACAAGGTATAAAGGGATGGAATACCTTCTGGTTATTTAACAGTTTGCCACGGTCAAAATGGCCCATAGCTACAGATGACACGCATGATAATTTATTACAGTTTACCATGATTTACCTATTAAAGATGGTGATGTTCCATAGCAAACCAGTAAATAACCAGAATGGTAGGTATTCTCAGGGCTCAGTTCCTGTTAACCATTGCCAGGTGAGAGAACACGTGCGCAAACTACCCATGGATGAAGACCCGCAGGTGAGGAGATCGGAGACATCTGGGTGGCTTGCCATAGCAACCCCAATAAAAAAAAAGTATCAAAAAGTAACATCCTACTATAGCATAGCGAAAATAGTGATAAATGGCTAAACTTGTGATAAACCACTTCTCCAGTATTTTTTGGAGTTGCAGCCCAAATTATAACTACCTCACGCCGCGACGTCACAATATCGAGACTTCGGATTGGGGCACTCGAAGCATTCCAAACGGCCGACCTGTGTCTGGGAATGCTCTGTGACCAAAGACTGTCATGGGTTTCTCGGCCAACTTTATTTGACCATTTATGATTTTTTGCACCTATGATGATTTCGAATGAATAGCCAAAGAAATGAACATCTGTGATTACCTAATACTACTACCTTATAATCATGTACTGGTTTCCTTCAAACATGACAGCCAAACTGTAAAGCACTCTAGCAGAGTCGGATTGACAGCATGGCTTGAGCATCCCAGTGGACGATCCGGAGGAATCTAATCCTATGTGCTGGGTCCAATACCCGATGTGTTTATTGTTTACAAGATGTTACAAGACTAGTATATCCATATATCTATATATCTGTTTGGGATGGGATTGATTGTATATCCATTGTTGTTGTTGCCGTACAACACTCCCATCCCCCCAAAGAACATACCCTGCTTTTGTCCCGGCTCTTGTAGTGGATCTATTCTCTTTGGTCGTGATTTGATGCGATCTGAGGGAATTTCAAGACACAGGGGATGGGATGTTCCAAAACAGTTCAATAAAACCAAACATTTACCTTGGCGGCAATTTGCATCACTCTCCAGTAAATTGACATAGACCAGGAAGCCCCACCATTTGCAGATCATTATCCAAATTGGAAACAACAATGGATTTCCATAGTGTTTTGTGAATTTACCTGAGGTTGGTTGCACATGCCCCGACATATCTCCATCAATGCCAATTAATTCCTGTTTCAATGATTAATCCCAAATTATCCATAATCATGATCAGCACCCCACAGCGGGTATCGGTCCAGTTGTTTTCACCTGTACAGATATTAAAATATGATTACAAGATTATTGTATATTAGTAATTTGCATCATATGACCATGAAATATGAAGATGAACATAGCCTCAATTAACTTAAAATCTTGATCAACCATATCGCTCATGTCTTCGAAGGCTTTTTCCCGCCAGGTGTTTGGCCTGCACCCCAACGCGCAGATCACGGCACAGACAGAGGCGGAAGCCATTGGGGTGGCTTCGGGCAGCAACGGGGGAATTTCAAGGGATGAAGAGAAGAAAATGTGTGGGAAGAAACTGGGACAACTACAGAAATTCATGACTTTATGAAATGGAACGATGGAGTTGGGCAGGTTTCAGGAACACATTCCATACAAGAAACCAGATTTCTTGGACGGTGGAATGATGTGGAATGCATGGTTTCCTGGATTTTTTCCTCCAACAAATTTCAGCATTGAGAGGCTCTTGCAAGGATGGGGCCCGACTAACCTACTGCAAAAGGGTGAAATTCCCAACGGTCCTTTCCATTTGAAACCCTATTCTGGAACCCAACCATGCTTATGTAATTAGTAATTTGAGAACATCCAAGTGCAATGATTGACGTGCACTGTTTGCAAGCGGATTAATGTCCAAATCAACCTGCAGAAAATACACAGCTACAGGCGTCCTTAACTCGCCATGTATGTTTGGTTGCGGATTCCATCATTGTAGGAAAAACAAGTGGAGGGTTCTTATATGTTGAACCCCCATCAAAAAAGGATCACTGGCTGAAATGAGAAAATCAAGGAGAAACAATATCTCAGTTGTTGCAACCCCCTGCGAAATTGACTTATAGTAACTATGGCACCAAAGTGTATGAAGCACACTTCCAAACTTTTTGTATATCCTCGTATTGGCACCTTTTTGCTTGTTAGATCCTCATTTTGGCTGCTTAGATCCTCCTTTGTTTGTATCCTTTTTTTGGCGCTTAAAACTTAAAACCAAATCGTTTCTCGTTTTTCTCATAGATTCTAAACGGTGTTTCTATAATTTGCTAATATTTGCTAAATACTGATACTTGCACCAAGTTCATAATGTTATGTTACATGTTTTTTTTCTGTAGTTTTGGCGGCCAAATCCCCATCGATCACATGTCTTCCCAGATATGTTCTATTTTGTTCGATAGTTTTCCTCAAGTCTTGGTGGTTTCAAACCATTCTAACCCCATATCATGAAATAACAACATAACACATCTATGGTTCCAACAGCCATTAAAACGACCTTCTGAATCACTTTGGGGATGTTGCCGAACCATCCACCAGATGGCCATCCGCCATCCCATCATCCCGAAGGCTGCCCGGCAGTTCCTGGGCATCATCTTGTCGGTGCAGCCGCGCATAGCCTCGGGCGCGGCCATTCGGCCGGAGGATTTGGTGGCGCAGATGGCGGAGGATCGGTGGTCGCTGGGGGGGTCAGGGCATAAGGGGGGCCATGGGGCCGGGAGTTGGGAGGCTTCAGAAATCTTCAGAACTGGTGATTTTACATGATGTTACGGTGGAATTATTGATTTGTTGTGGTTTTCTTGGATGGATTCGTGGATTTGTGATGGGTGTAAAGCGTTTGACATGATGGAAATGAGGGTGAACATGGTTGAGAAACAATTTGGTTGTTTGTCCCAAATTTCAGTAAGCCATAAACCTCGAGAACTCAGAAAACTTCGGGATTCCTAGCTGGGAGATGGAGTATTAAACCCCTCAAGATTGGAGTTTTGGTTGATGGACAACACGGGCTAATTGGGATCATGGAGGTAACCTTCAGCCTGGAGAAGACTTGGTGAATTGGGTGATTTTATCCTTCCTGGAGATTCATTCTCCTGGAAAAAATCAGGTGTTTCCAGGTGAGAACTCATAGATTTTTCCAGGATTTTGAATCTCCAGGTTAGAAATTATGAAAAATGGGTTTGCCACAAACCTGGAATATAAATGGAAACCTACAACAATGAGTTGTTTTTTTTGTTGCAGGGTATCTAAGATACGTCCTTGATTGATGTTTTGATAATGCAGTTATTTGTAGATGTTTGTAGTTGGCCATCAAATGGAGGCGAATTTCGAATATCACCTGGAAAGAGATCTGAACAGGTAATTTGGTAAACCCACATGATATTTTCGTTGCAAATCTATACACCCAAAAAAAAAGGGTATCGATATAAGTCACTGGGTAAATTAAGGACGGATGGCGCAATCGCATTTTTGACAAACGGGGTATCAAAAACAGCAATCCCCTTTGGTAATGAAAGATGGCAAGCGGGTAAATCCCCTACAAATGGATATTTATAGCTGGCAAAATTCCTTTTAACTGGAGGATGTTCAAAAAAAAAATCATTGATTACCAGAAGGGGATTGGAGATACTTGGATGATTATCCCTTGATCAGATGTATCCGAATTGATCCATGGGATGCTATGGGGAAAAATCAAAGCCAAACTACGAATCAGTTGCGTAATATATGGATGTCCCACCTAGCAAGCTCGTGATCAAAGCCGCTTCCCCCTACTTTGACTGGACATCTGGTGAATTTGTCACTGGTTCCTGGGGGGTTGTTCCCTTGGTTTGCCCATTTGACAAGTGTGAGGGGGTTGCCATTTCCTTTTTTGGACATCACATGGCAAACAACACAGAGGATTTAGCCACCTAAATCAGGCCTTAAAAACACGTATGGTATACAATAAGATACAACAAGTGGGATTTCAGTGCAACAACCAAAATTGGGGTTTTGGAGGATCATCCCGCATAGCAACTGGGTATGGTTAAGCCTCCAACAGAAATAAGACCTCGCAGGCTGGGTGCCCCAACTAGGTCCCCAAGCCCCAAAACTAGCAATGGGGTTCGGAGTGTGTGGATGGCCAAAGAAGGGCATTAAGACATAGCCTCCCAACGCATGTCCATTATCAACCCCTCCGAAAAATGAAAAAAAAAACGAAACGCCCATGTTGTCCCCAAATTGAAGAAGGGCCAGTGCGGCAAAGAACCAAGTGTTTGGGGAAAGGACTGTGTTGCCCCAAAGATTTTGGTACTTTGACCCGTGTATTTCTTTCCTCGGACAGAAATTATGTGGTATCCAACCTAGACTCAGACCATTTGTACCTTGGACCTCTTCAAAGTTGCCAGCTGCCTGGATCATCTCTACTGCCATGGGATCCTTTTACAATCGAATGCAGGTGGGACTAACATGTACCAACTGGCTTCACCATTTCAACATCAGAAACATCACTGATGATCTTGGGAATACTTATAACCCTGGTTAGTAAGTCCCCTATATAAGTGGATTAATAGTGGATCAATTAATCATAGTTATCCCATTTATAATTGGATCATAACCCCACCAGTAGATATCTCACCAACGGTCAATCACGGTCCATCGCCTTCAGGCTTTCCTGGGCCGTGTGCCCAAGGTCATGAACCGAAAAGAGGCAGACCCGGAGACGTGCCCCGTGGGAAGCGGATCCGTTTTTTTTTTGTGGAGAGAAGTGGAGAAGTGGAATTTCTCTTGGGTACCATAGTTGATGCTGGTTGCTATAGATTATTATAGATCCATAAGGATCCATACATCATATATTGTGCGTTTGCTGAAAATAGGATATTGCCAAAATCCCATTGGCTTTTACAGGAAATTCCTTCCAACTCATACGACATCCGGGGGCCACATCAAAGACGAGCACCTGGGTCACAGTCTCGAAATAGATGTCTTGCAGATGCAGAATCAAGCCCTGATTACCATCTGGTACACTAACATAGCTATGGAAAATCACAATATTTAATGGGAAAATCAACTATAAATGACCATTTACAATTTTACGGGATGATTTGGGCCATGCCAGCACTCAAATTCGGCAATTTGGAAGCTCTGGAAGACTCAACTTGGGGGCTGGGATTCTTGCGGAAAGGAACGATCAATGTGTCATCCTGCAATGATGCGGTGTGACTTGGGGTTATATAATGCATTCTGGCGAGTTAGTTTTGAGGAACCAGGAGCCCCTGAAAGCTCACCATGGCGAATCGAGTCATGTCCTGTTGATGCAGGCTTTCAGCAATGCGCATGGTATCACCTGGTTACGGCTCCAGTTTGATTAATGATTGATCATGTTTGATCAATGTGCGCCATGAAGTTTCGATACCTTCACACCTTCATCGACGAGGAACCAGCGGAGTGCGCAGATGGCACCGATGGCACCGAGGGCGCAGGAACTGCCCCGCGCCTGCGGCGGGCTCGAAGCCATCCGCTGCTGGGATACCTAGCGACTCAGGGGAGCGAAGAGGACGGTGCCGACGGCGGATAGCCAGGGGTATGGATCTATTAATGGACCAGGTTGGACCACTGGCCATGTATGTTTGCACGGTTTGGGGACAAGAGAATGCGTTGATAGTTGATGGACTCTGATGAACATCCTGCTCTATACAGCCCTTGGATTCCCTTAGCCGACCACAGTGTCTTATGCAGGAGCAACAGGATGCCAGGGCACGCGATGCGGACTATGTGGCCCAGTTGCAGCGGAAGACCTTCAACACCTTTGGAGCCGCCAGACCACCGCCCGTCGACTCGGTGACCCTGGAGGCGCCCATCGAAACCTATGGAAGCCGTGGACATCCGCAGTTGTGCCGTCGTCCGTGCATCCGATTTGCAAAAGGAGAATGCACCTTGGGAGATGCCTGTGGATACTGCCATTTGTCACATGAGAGCCGCTTTTCATTCGACAAGCGCCAACGAGCTTTGTTGCAAGAGATGGAGACTGGATCTTTATTAATGTGTGTGTGCGTTTTTCTTCCCAATTTGCCAGGCGTTGGTCGATGGTTGAGGAGTTTCCGAGAAATGTCACTGCAGCTTTTATACTTTGTCATCATGGCAGCAGGTCTCCCCAAAATTCAAAGGGAGAAGGAAATTAATGTCACCACTATCCAGCAATTCAATGTAATTTGGTTGTGCTGGTGTAGTTTGACATGCTTCATGTTCCATTTGTACCTGAGATGAATGATGAATCGTGTGCTGCTTCTGTTCTGCCTCTCAATGGTCAACCATTCTTGAAGCTCAAAAGGTCTATACGTTGTTTAGTTTATTTGCCATTGTTTGCCATTTTCAAGATGCAAAGTGAGCAATGTGGTATACCCAATGCCATAAACCATCCCCAATATACGTTTATTATTGGGTATATCATGGTATATCCCTACTTGGGAAGAGGTAAAATGACCCCCAAATCGTTGGTTTATGGGATGGTTTAAGGCATTGGGTTTACCACATTAGAGGAGTTGGACATGTGTTAACCCCCTTGGGGCCCCAAAAATGAAGAAGCCAGATCCAACCAAGGCCTACTCTGGGAGCCACATTGTACTTGTATCATCGCGTCTCATCTTGTATCATCTTGTATACCATTGGTATTTAATGATTAATAATGATTATAATACATATAATATAATATATATATATATTATATATATATATATTCCTTCATTTGGGATGCTGTTTTATACTACATAAAATATCAATCAGTATCATATAATTGAACGTATTGCTTCAGGTAAATATAGCATTGGAGCAAGGTTCTGGCATTTGCAGGTACCAACATTTCCTCAGATTAAATTAAAGCAGGCAAACCGGTCGGCAAATTGAAGAACATATCATTCATTACATGCACAAGTTTCAAGTTCACCTACATCCACAAGTTCATCAGTTTCCTTATCATCTTATGAGAATACAATTTGTCTGAAATTGGGGTATACTCTCCCATTTTAATGGGACAGATTATATTCCTGGGAATTGGTTGTTTTCCCCTCAGGAATCAATCACACCAATTTTGGAAATTTTGCCCACAACGTGAGGCCCCCTAGTCCCTCAGATAGCTACTGGTAAGTTGCTTTATGACTCGAATAACTATGGGTGATAAAATGTTACAAAGGGTTTATGGTGTATGGCAATTGCATGTAACTATCACATATTATTGGAACGATACGTATGGTCACTGGGATTAATCAATCAACTTCTATTTGGGGGGCAGCTTGCATTTTGCACATTTGGTCCTCCATGCAGTGGGTTTTTTGCCGCTATCCAGGATACAGGGGCACTTTGTAAAGTGCTCTTGCCACACGTCCGCCGTTGCGTCAGAGCTGCCCAGATTGACGGAACACACCTGATAGAGACTGAGCGGCATTGACAACTACTGAAATCGTTAAACAGTTGGATGAATTACATAATTACGTGCTGGAATGATGGTTAGGATTCGGGGAAGTATCCCAGATCGCCGCAAGTTTCAGCTGTTTTTAGGTTAGTGAATTATCATAATTCAGTCAGATAAACATGACCACAGTATAATCCCTGCATCGCTGGAAACTACCAGTAGTCCCGTGAATGCAAAACTCATACCCACAGTCCTACTGGAACTTCAAAGCGTAGTTAACAAAAGTATATATGATATATATATATATTAAAATGTATATATGTATAATATATATATATATATACACAAATATAAATGAAATCCCGGTTGGATTTGCCTGAAAATAGTGGGTACCCCAAATGGCATCAAATGGCCATGTTCATAGGGAAAATAATACCACCAACCATCAATTTTGGGTACCTTATCAGTCCTTAATGATTACTTTTCAGGTCTGGGAAGTCATTAAAGTGGCCCAAGAAGGGGAAGAGACGCGCTTTCCTGGCTTTCCCACTCAGCTTTTCCAGGAGATGGTTGGACGATGGGCCAGCACAGCAGAATCTGTTCAGCGCCGTGACATTCGCCTGCTTGATCGGACTTTCAAAAAGTTGCTGGATTCCAGATTTCAGCATTTTTTTCATCGAAAACATCTTGAGTTGAAGTGAAGTTAAACACATTGAATCGAAGAACATCACAAAACGCAATTTTGCCATGGTCAATTATGCCCAATGACGGTGAGATGACCACAACCGAGAATACATACATATATACATACCATCTTTTGCTTTTGGATTAGTTGGTCGCTGCATGGATCTAGATGTGAGCCAAGGTTACCTTTGGCAGCTCTTCTCGCGCACCTAGCTGTGAGAGGGGGCGAATTTCAGGCTCTGCCTGAGCAGATTGAACTGCTTCGATCCACCTTGGGGTAAGCCACATCATATGCCACACTTGGTAAGCCACATGTCAGCTAAAACATGTAGTCATTTTGTTTACGAGACTCAAAGTGGCCGGGTATTTTGAAGTGTCTGGGTTGTTGTGGAGTGCCCAACATGCCAATTGTTTCACTCAACAATAGCCGACACGATAATATCAACAATATCCAAAAACAGTTCATCATATTTCATCAATGTTCATCAGTTGCATGTTGGCTGGTGGTCATAGGACTTCAAGCTGCAGAATGACCCCCAATATCCCCCGTTCCAGGGTGTGGCTCGTGGCGCCTCAAGCGAGACATCAATGGCAGCACATGTTGTTGATCCGCACAGAGAAATGTGTGGGCTTGTCCCACTTGTCTTGAAGTTTGACGCCTAGGGAGGTCAGAGTTCTATGTTCCAAGAGATCAGTATGTTTCAAAACACTGCCAGTACTCATCCAAAAAAACATGTCTTGCTGATCATTGAAAAATACTTTTTCCGAATTACATAGGATGAATGTTGGTCGAGGCATGCTTTAAATTGTCACAGTTCAATGCTTGAATGAAGAAGATTTGGATCTTGCTATGAAACCAGCTGAGTTCATCAAAATTGTCACATTTGGTCGCTGGTTGTTCGGTCTTTACCTAGGATTATTGTTATTATGTATATATATATATATATACACATATGGATATATAGGGGGGTTCTTAAAATGAGGGATCCCCAAGTCACTATAGGTTTCAATACAAAAATGGTCTAGTGACTTGGATGATTTGGGGTTACCCCCATGGACTCGAAACCTCTATATACATAGATATCAGGTGATATTTAATCATTTTTATTTTCATTTTGGGAAACCACCGGCCAGCCATGTTTTTGTTGGAGTCTCATACCCAAAAGAGTGTGTGTGAAAATGGGCACTTGTTGACCCCCTTATATGGCTTAATGTCTACTAGGGAAAATAAGGATAAACCAATGTAGAATAGCTAATTGTTTATCCTTATTATTTGGGGATTCCCGAATTTTTCAGACAAAGCCAACCTATGCTCCTCCTGAGCTTATCTTCAAGACACGATCAAAAATCATCTTGAAATTGGTTTGAAGTGCTGGAGGGTTTGCGAGCACCGACCCTGGCAGATTCGTTGGATGATTGATGATTTTTGATGTGGCTCATCCATTCGATGTTCTCGCAGTGTGTATACGTACGTAGATGCATATATATATATACATATATATATATATTTACACATACATACACATATAGATATGTTTTTTTTTTTTTTATATATTTTATATTATACTATATTAACCAAAAGAAACACACCATGTGAAATGTCGCATGCATATATGTGCAAGTAAGGAGTATACCAGGTAATCAAGGTTGTGTATATATGAGCATATATAAATATATAAATATATACATATATATATATGTATATATACATACCATACATTACATTACATTACATTACATTACATTACATTACATTACATTACATTACATTACATTACATTACATTACATTACATACATACATACGTACATACGTACATACGTACATACATACATACATAGATAGATAGATACATACATAGATAGATACATAGATAGATACATACATAGATAGATACATACATAGATAGATACATACATAGATAGATACATACATACATACATAGATAGATACATACATACATAAATACATACATGTATCATACAATACAACCGACTGTATGTGAATGTGTGTATATGCGTGTAACATACATATATATATATATACACATATATATATATACATATATATACATATACATATATATATGTATATGTACAGACAACTGAGGATAAGCATGATTTTATTAGGCCACCTTGTTTACTGAAGGTGGTTACTCGTAGTTTTCTGCAAGTCAAGTTATAAGTTGCTGCATGGTTCACCCATCCAATAAAAAATACCTGAACGGACCCCAGTTATATACCAAGTGAAACCTACCGTTTCAGGGCCCTTCCTCTAGGGTTGGGATGGGGCTAAACATGATCAACGCAATGGATCCAACATCGGCCTTGGTTGGGATTGGGTTTTAAAACAGGGGGCTATGTCAAAACCTTGGAAATCCTACGTGTTCGCATATTTTTCGGGGATCATATCATACCATATCTGTCATATCATACCAGATCTTATCACACCATATATCAGATCATACTATACCATGAATATCCATAAATCCCAGCTAGGAATTGCTGTGAAAACCCAGGGTTCGGTTGCGTCCTCGCTGACTTGGTCTGGTCTGTTCAGGCTGTAAAGGCCAATGTTTGGGCCGACTTTTCCACGGACTCATTGCTGGTTGGTGGATGGAAAAACCTTGGGCACTCCAACTTAGCACCCTTTCTGATGATGCTCATGCTTGGTTCTGCCTACGATGATGATCATGATCATTACTTTTTTTGTCATCATTGTTATTGTCATCATTGTTATTGTCAGTTGTGATTACTAGACCTGGTTGTTATCATTGTCATCATTAGCATTCTCACCATGGTCACCATGAGTATCATGATCAATTGTAGTTATGTCGTTGAATTGACGGGATTTGATGTTTCTTTCGTGATGGTTTTTTCGCCGCTCATCAGCAAGAATGACTCGATGTGCGGCACGCCTGAGCACTGCGGTCGTCAGCAGTGATGGAAAAGGCATGCAAAATGAGCAGTGTTCAAAACCTTAGTTGGTGGATGATTATAGGGGATTATACTACCCAATATACTGGTGATTACAATAATCCAATAGGGGAATCTATATTAAAGGGATTTTGAACACTGCTCAAATGGCCCAATTCTAGATGAGGAAATAAAGAATTTCCCCGTCAATTAGATTTAGTATTGCAGGTACCCCTTTTGTACTGGATGTAGCCCATTCACTGTAAAACGATAAGGAATAAAAAAAAAACGATAACCCTAAGTATCATAGAATATGTATGTCAGCAATGATGACTCCAACTGTATGGGATTTATGCGCGCTTCTAGCATTTGTAAAATGAATGCTGTAGATCACGTAGATGTTCATGGACCAGGGATAGGGAGAATCTACGTGACA
>BGPT01000701.1:253947-282334 GCA_003297045.1 Symbiodinium sp. clade C Y103
GCAATGGAGGTTCACCCCAACTTGATGACTGATGTTCACCAATAGGGAAAAAAGGCACCAACTGGTTCTGCTTGCGTTCAACAGGTCAGACCCAAAGACGAGAATTAAGGATCTTCTCTAAGCTCACGTAGCTAAAGTGAATTTGTTCCAAGATGCAGTGTTTCCGCAAAGGTATCCATACATGGCTCAATGGAAGCTGNTCTTCTCTAAGCTCACGTAGCTAAAGTGAATTTGTTCCAAGATGCAGTGTTTCCGCAAAGGTATCCATACATGGCTCAATGGAAGCTGCAGAAGTGCAAATTTATACGGGTTTTTTTTTACCACCTCAGATGGTCTACTGTGAAAATGGTGATTTGTCCCTTTCGCAATCTGTTAAATCTGTTCGTCGTTCCCAGAGAGACTAGGTGAATATGGTGAATTAGCCTCTGATAATTTAACGTAGCTATTGAAGCCATGGCCATTGAAATAGTAGATTTTCCCATGAAAAAGGGTGATTTTCCCATAGTTATGTAACAGTTTACTAGAGGGTATAGCTATAAGGTGAAGACCATGGGAATGGCACCGCTTTGAGCCAACTTCCATCACTGGGCCAGGGAACAAACCTGACCGATGGCAGGTCTCAGGTGCAGAGAATCTCATTAGCTTCATATGGTTTGGTCTGAAAATATAGGCTATAGAATGGCTATATATATACAGATATATAAATATAGACATATATATATATATACATATATATATATATATTATATCATATATAGAACTACCCCCGATTGCAATTAACTCGAGCCAATTGTAAAAAGGAAATTAATATGGGACAGTAGTGATTAACGAGTGGATGGCAGCATCGAATAGCCTTTTCGACAAACCCATGGAGGCTCTCCAGGCGCTGGCTGCTGCTGTCCAGTTGCTGGAGATTGAAAGACGCTGAGGAAAAAAAATGAAAAATATGTGCTGTCCATGGGAGTTTCCATAGGTAGCCCAATGGTTTATCTCATGGAAAATCCTCCAAAAAAAAAACATGGATGATATTTTTCGGGGTACCACCCCCATTTCAGGAAACCTCCACATGAAAGACTCATCAGGGAATACACCGAAGATGATCGAAATTGTTTGATTTAGGCATTTTGCTGGCATCTAAACAGGGTATGTCAACACACATGGACAGGTCATTCCGATGGTTTCAAATGTGCCTTTACAGCAGCTATATGAAATTATTCCAATTGACTAAGAATGCGACCATTCGACAGAAACAATGTTAATATCATACCATCCCTATGTTATTCTATGATCAGAACATATATTCGCAGAGGTACTGGCAGCATTTCTTGACTTTGACCGGTCCCAGATGGCCACAGTGAAACTGCTGTGTTTCGAGGTACAAGAAGACACCTGAAGGTGGCATCGTTTCCCTGGGCGTTTTCCATGGCCAGGCACGACCTGGATCACCAGTCAGTAATCAAACGTGGCAATTGGAGTATTTTCCATTGCCATGTTTGATTACCAGAGGGTAAACATGGATAAACATGGATAAACCATCTACCAGCTGGGATTTCGCGTAAACATCCAGAGTATGATTGAAGAGATGAAGAGTTTTTTGTTTGGACCCCAAGTTTCAGCCTCAACCATCCATCAACATCCAATGATCCAATGATGTTTGTGGCCTTTCGTCATGCCTTTTGGTGGAAAGATCTCACTACCTCTGTCCCCTCACTGTCCCGGCGTAAAGTGGAACCACATGATTGAAAGCGCCTGAAAGCCAGTGGTCAAGACCCGAACTAGACGAATTGAAATGGATACCCCGATACACCAATCTGTGCCTGGATCTTACGGGTTTCATGGTCTGAAGGTCAGGTGTAATCAATGGATACCAACCTGCCATAGTTTGCTGATTCCTGCAGGAAATGGACCGCTTTAATGTCCTCATCCAATGCGTCCGGTTCGCACAGCCATGGCCGGTTTCCGTGTCGAGTCAAAAGGCTGCGTGGGATGCCCTTTTCAGATGATCCATGTGCTAAAGCCAATAGAAAATCAGATCAAAACTGACTATTTACATCGATTGACCTAATAATGGGATCATTTCGGGGAGTATCAAGAACTACACCCAGTTAGTAACGATCGACTCGGCTGTTTTTTGTAAACTGGGTTAACCATGCGGATCTTGGGGAAAAACTAGCAAGCCGGTTCATCTGCAATCACGGATTTTCATTGTTTTGCCGCATGGACGCTGTCAACAGCCACTGGCATAGTCACAGCAGCAATAACAATTTTGCCCCTCACCCATTCTGTTTGTTTTCCACACACATCGGCACACCAGGTATGGTGAGAGCCCTCACCCTTTGATACAGTTTTCTATTCTAGGTTCCAATCCCCATTTCCAGTTGGTTCATTTCTTCATTCTTTGAATTCCCATGTGGCTATGGCTCAAGATTATTAACCCTATAATTGGTTGGTTTATGTTAATTTACCATCAAACATGACCATTTTTGGTACCATAATCTCGAGCCATAGCTATGTGTTGCTGAAATCCAACTTTTAGTTGCTCATGTTCAGTGTTTGGTATATCCTTTTTGCTTCATCATTTTTGAATGGTGATATCCCATATCATCTTTTAAAAACTGGACATACTCTCCGGTAATATCATATAATATAGCTATATGGAATGCATGGAACATTACATCTAAAAAGTGTTATACACTCCCCAATGTTTATCCATCTTTCATCGCGTAATACATCACATTCGCAGCGGGTCTCTCCCAGGTGCAATCCACGCTGGTCACCCTGGGCCGCGCCATCAAAGGCTTCGTGGTGATGTCCGCGCAACTAGAGGAGACCTCCAAGTCAGGGGGGGGGACTATACGGTTCCAGTGCAGAACATTTGGGATGGACCCAATGATCAAGCTAGCCGCTGAAGCGATTTTTCACGCATGGAACATGTTGGAACATAACAATTGTGAGTTGGAAATTTGCTAAGACCACCCTGAATTCTTCTCAAAATACACGAAGCAATGCAAAACACAACATACATAAATTTGAGTAAACACATACAAGGACAAACTTATCAAAAAAGACAAGTACCAAAGACGAAACATCAGAATTCAGAAATTTCAGAACCCACGAAATAACGTGGGTTGATTGGTTTATCATAGAGTATGTTCACCAATGAAAAAGGACCATTTTATGGCCAGGTAAATTCATCATAAACCATCTATAAAGGGACCATCTTCCATGGCTATGTTCAATAACCAGGGGTTCTACCATTTGGGGATGGTTTTTCGAGCCCGCTCATATTAATCATACTCAGTTCTGTCGGATGGTTTGAGGCCTTGGGTTTGCCACAGTACTAAATTGAACACATAGTAACATATAGAAACCCCCCAAAAAATAGAAACGGATCAATTTATAACATTTATCATTTATCACTATTGTATTAGGATCAATAATTCACCTGTAATATCAGATTGGGGGTTTACCGGTTTTCAATAGTTGTGTATATCACTACTTTGGTAGGGTTGCCCCCTGGGTTTTCTGTATTCAACAGCGATGAACGGGGATTCGAACTGGATCCAGAGTTGTCATTACCAAGTTCAAAATAATGATACTCAGTTCGAGACATTTGATGTTTTTTTGAATGTCAATGAATGTATCCCAGCGAAGATTCAACCAATTTTCTGGCCAGTATCCAAGGTCTGGAGATGGGGTTTTTGAACTCCCCTGGTCAATGTAATGATTCTTGCAATAATGGGAGACACCCAATGCCGTTTGAACTCGTTTTATGTCATTCAATAATGTGGTAAAGCCATGTAAAGCCAATGCCTTCTGAACTCGTTTTGTATCCTTGTTTTGTTGCTTAGCATGACAGATATTGGAGTTAAATTATCACAAACTATGGGACCAGCAACCAGCATCAAACAACGGATATCTAGTAGCTATTCAACATTCGTACTTGACATGGTGGATTTGGTTGCAATACTCTAGGGCATAACCGGCGGATCTTGAGCTTTAACCACCCGTTGGATCTACCCCAAAAAAGGGGGTCTGTGGAGGATCGGCATACCCATGTATATCCATCCGTCCATTTAGTCGTAGCCATTGCAGGGCATCAACCTAGTACATGTCAATTAATTACCCTCTGGTAAACGAACATAGCTATTGAAAATGGCCATCTATAGGTGATATACCCATTAAACATTGTGATTTTCTATAGCTATGTTAAATTACCAGAGGGTATACTCCAGACCTTAATTCGAGGGTGGTGAGCACTGGGTAAGACTGATGAAGACCTGGGAAGGCCCCAAAGCAAGGATTCTTCCAGAAAATGCAGCTCCAATATGTTTAGGAATGGTTTGTTCCCAGTCTACCATGTGGGACATCAGGAACGAAACGTCAACCAGAGCTCTGCAGTTCTGTACTAAATATTGCAAGCTTGTTTTATAGACTGGCAACTTGGTCAATGGTTTCCTGTCTGATTTTCCGTTCCTAATGTCCCAATGGACTACGAGTTTGAGGATTTGGTACTACGTACTACCAGCCAACAACTGAAACTCAACTTGGTTTTGATTGAGAAAGGACAACTCAAAAACAATGGGATTGTAAAAAGGAACATACATACTCGTACTATAGTTAGTTTTATGTACATATATTCATACATACCATTATATTACGGTGCAGTACGGTACATTTCAGGACATTGCATTACATTGCATTTAGTTGCATTACATTGACACAACATAACATTACATCAATAGATATCAATGGATTAGTTTAGATTCCATGACGTACATACACACTGTGAAACTATGGTGATGTCAGCAACAAAAAACACCTCTCCCGAATTCCCTGAACATGACAAAGAAACATAACATCCTTCTTGGGGATGTTTTTCTGGTTCGTTGCCGCTCAATCATCGTCTTGGCAGGACATGTACAACGCCTTTCTCTTACAGAAGCTTCCGCCCAACTGGGGCGAGGTACTTTCCATCGGGGTTCCCCCAATCAAACAGGGCTTCTTCAATCCAGGGTTGACATTGAGTTGAAATGGTCGATTTGATCTTTTCCAAATTGGGGGTACCCAAATAGCTGGATGGTTTATAATGGAAAATCCATCTATAAATGGATTATTTGGGGGTATCCCTATTTTAGGAAACCTCCATTTGATATTTTCCAAATTGGGTAGAGAGCATCGGGAACATGTGATACTTTCCAAAATGCAGAGGTGAGCTGTGCCAGGAATAAATTCAAATCAAACTCAGTAGTTGGCGAAGACAATTCCTATAGCTGGTCGAATGATACAAAGTCTTGCATCAATGTCTCTCCCGCCAGCCTACCTTCACCAGCCCCTTCATGAAATTGGTTGGTCCAATACGCTTCAGTCAATATGGATCATAATCATAACCATCGAAAACTTCGGAAGTTCCTCCTCTCAAATCAACTGAACTCGTACCGTTGCTGTTTAAGACTGGTGGGGTTCATTTTGCTTCTAGTCCCTGCTCCGCGGCCACGCCAGGTGGCCTATCCATGCCTGAAGCCGTTGAACTCGTGGTTCACGGACTTTCAGGTGCTGGTTGGTAGCCCCGTCCAAAAGGTTATCTTAAAATGGCTTGATGGGGATTCTACGAACACATTAACAACCTCGAAACAGAAAGCCTTGTTTTGGTGGGGGGGATACCTTTAGTTGTTGAAAGTTTATGGAAGCATTTTGTAGTCGTTGGTAAACCACTTTGATTCCTGCAATATGTCTATGATGATGATTATTGAATGATGAGTCGTGGGGGCATCATCCAAAAAAACATCTCTTGAAAAATCAGTCTGTTCAAGTTAGACAATCAACCCAGCTTTTGCACCTCTGCACACCGCACCAGTTCCAGACCCAGAGATCATGAGATCGAAACCCGGCGATCGCTGCTGTTGGTAATTAGGCAAATTCATGATCCAGATGATGTAAAATTCATTGACACCCATTGGATGAACAAACACAGGTTTATGTTTTTGACTATTGATCTTAAGGGAAACTCTTTATCATGTGATAAACCTTCCGACACTGGTTTCCCCATGCTTGTTTTGAATTAATAGCATCTTGTTCAATTACAATTACTGGAGTTGCTTTTTATCGTATTCATTCATAGTCCCATCACATTCTCAAGATATGTCCATTACATTCCATTACTCACTACATGGTATGTTGTGCAAATTTGTACAATGTGGTAAACCCAACAGTAACCCATCCCAGCAAGCCTCTAAAACCTTAAATCATCTAGGGGAATACCCAAAGTCACCCAAGTGGTGGATGGTTATGGCAATGGCATTGGGTACCCAGCACATGAACACATGGCATGTTATCGGGGATTTCCAGGCTACGCGTGAGGACACCTGGGGGTACCTTATTTTTGAATAGACATTCGATATAGGATACGATAAGTATCATCTTATGTTACAGATATCTCAAACGTTCTAAAACACCATTTTAACCGGTGGTTTCCCTTGGTTTACATTGTTCCACTGTTTCCCAGTGGTTGATTTCCGATGGCATAAACCAGGTTTACCTGTGGTATCCTATGGAATCCATGGCATCAATGGACCTATCGCCGCAGGAGCGGATCGCCTTTATGGCGCGATGGCTACACAACGGTCCTCCCGCGAGCTTCTGGGTGCCTCGGAGTAGCCCAACGAGATGCCGAAGTGATCCGAAGTTGGTGAAATCCTTCAGACTGAAATGCTGGTGACCCTATGGTAAACTTACAGAACTATGGAAAATCACATTGAAAATGGCTATAGTTGATTTACCCATTAAAACATGTCATGTTTTAATGGGTAAATCAACTATAGCCATTTTCAATAGCTACGAAACAAATTACCAGAGGGTAATTTTTAGTGATCTAAATTTTTTGTTGATCTTCTTTGGGGTTAGTAATTCCAAATCATACAATATGGGTTGAGCCTTGTAGGCAACAGGGGGTGATTGAGGCTATATCATCCCACTCAGACTTGTACGGGACCATGATTATAGATGGAAACGCTCCCGGCAATCACAATTGGTGGTGTCATGTTTTTGTATTATGCAAACCTACATGGAACCATTCCAGTTGACAAATTCCTTGGGGCGGGTTGCTCAACCATCGTTTGATGCACAGGTGTACATACCAGATAGATCCAGATAGCTGATCCTACTCCACCGCAATCACCACCCGGGAAGTCGAGAAAAGGCTCATGTTCAATCTAAAAATATAAATCTTCCATTTTTGAAAGCTGAATCTGCCACTCCCGTGGTTCTCCTATATTTCTGATGTCATGTATCTCATCCCCTCTGACCACCATGGCCCCGACGCAGCTGGCGCCTTCAGGTGCCATGTTTCTACTTTCCTCAAGGTTTCATGACCTGTGCCAAACAGGTCGGGGCTGACCCGATGGATGGATGTTGCCGCATTTTTCGGCCTGGAAGGAAAAGACTTTGTAGTTGAAGCCTTGGTGCAATGGGGATTTTACCATTGAACATTGGCATATAATGCATATATACCCTCTGGAAATCAAACATGGCAATGGAGAATCCACCATTTCTAGATGATTTTCCCATTAAGACCTCCATTTCTAGGGGATTTCCCAGCTTGCCACGTTTGATTACGGGAGGGTAATCATGTATGATTTCATCTCACTCAGGGGTGTTGGCCCAGCATCAGCTCATCTTATGTCTAGGATCATGCTGACGATTCAGCCCACCCGCCCTTCCATTGCATTTATGACACAAGGATGCCTTGCAAGCATGGTCCCAGAAAAAAAAAATAGAACTAAACAAACCTGGGCAGTTCTGGTTTCTTAGAGATTCGCAGTGCCACTTTGTTTCTTGGGTTTGCAAGGCAACTTTTGACCAGATCCTGTTTAGTGGTTCTCCCCATGGTGTATCTGCATCTGAACTCGCAGGTGCATGCAAGAAAAACCAAGATCCCAATCGATGCGCAGCCCTGAGCAACGAAACAATGCGCTGCTGACAGATGCAGTATCTGACCCAATTTGGCTCTGAAACTAGCGACCTCAGGTTTCCTAAATGTAGACTCACTTGACTATGTTTTCGATGGGTCAGATGTTTTTTGGGTTCACTATCTCGGTGAAGGTTTTGGCAAGTTCAATGCAAGACAAAATCCAAGACGGATATCTACTGCAATTAACTGACGCAAGAAACATGGGGATGATTTCATGTTCTAACAAGGAAATCTCAGTTTATTCCGCCAACGAAAGTGTGTTGGTTCACCAAAACCACCTAAAGAACAGGGAAGCCGCAAATCTGACTGATCCAATTTGGCTCAGGATTTGGTCTTTTGGCAGGAACCGACCAATGGCACCGACCCTATGGATTGCAAGAGACCAGCCGCTTAGCAGCTTGCAGTGTGGGCTGAAAATGATGACGATCAGCCTCCCCAATATTAAATACCAGGCCATATGGCCCCAAAAATGAATATCATATATCCAATATATATATATATATATCACCAAACGCAATTGTCATTTCGATATGTATCTAAGAATCCTATGCCAATCCATGCAAGACTATATAATATTAGAGGGAAGGCATCAGCGATACTCGTAATGCTGGTGATGATGGATGGTAGTGCCACGCCAGCAGGGCCGGGTGCGAAGTGCTGGTGATCTCCACCGCAAAGTTGTCAGAAATTGTCCTGTGACCCTCTGGTAACCTCAGCAATGGTACTGGAAGATCACCATTTGTTTCTAGTGTATGGATTTCAATAGATTTTAATAGGTGTCACTATTGTTTCAATAGGTGATCACCACCATTTCTGGAGGATGTATGTTATTTCCATAGATTTCACGATTGTTTCACTGGAGAGCATCCCCCTATTCCCATGGGACATGCCAAATGTTTGGTGCATCCCACGTCGTCGCGGCTGTAAGGATGTTGGGGTCAACGTCCATGGTTTCTTCCTTCAGGCCGCTGTGGTGTTGGCCATGGTGAGTTCACCTTAGTAAGGTTGGGAAATGGGGCGACTGGAACTATGGTTATGTTCTAATGGTACTAGTGTAAGTACTATAACTTACTATAGTTATGACATTACTTACTTTCATAATGGTACTACAAATGTCTATAGTTATGACATGTTATAACTAGAATTGTACCCCCAAATAGTGTGGAGAAATGTCAATAACATGGATGAACGTGTATGGCGATTAGAAGCAGGGTGCATTTGAGTATGTTTTTGGGGTATGACAACAATGAAAACCGATTTGAAGGCCGAACATGGAGTTCCAATTTTGACCACTGGCTATGCGTCACAGTTTGTTTCGGCACCAGAAATTCACTGGCCATCACCTCCAAAAGGCGAACACTTTGTAAACTCTTCTCTTTCCACTCAATTTGATGCTTGTTTTTTGCACTTCTGTTGAACCAAGTATGTAACAACTGTAACAACCCAGAACATACCTGACAGATCCGCTATTTGCGGGCCCACCCATGCCACATGCCACAGGGCGCTGGATGGGATGTTGAGACAGTGAAAATGGTCGAGTCGGAGAAGGCGCCGGACAGGGCCACAACTTTCTTTGGAGGAACTGGCAAATTCATTCCGGTATCAAACAAACAACACCATGTTGATATGAATGAATTGAATATCCAACAAACAACAACAGTATAATGGATTCAACAGGAACATGATATTTGATAATTACGTTTTTTGATCGAATTCACAACTTAGACCGTCATTAACCCCACCAACAACGGGTAAACAACTACAGGAATGATGAGGAAACAAATTTTGCTGGTCAGTTGGAGTGTCCAGGTGTATAACTATAACTATAACTCATTGTTGTCATTGTTAGTTAGCTCTGAATCCACCAATAACAAGTGTGATATCACCTGAATTTTCAAGGTATCAGGGGCAGTATGAACACCCCCCCACCCAGTTGCCCGTTGCGTACTGGTCCCGAAAGGCAGTGCTGTTCAAAGAGCTTCCAATCACTTGGATCCAAGTTGTGGAAGAGGCACGGTGCAGCCTGCGACGCAGATCCTAAGCAGCGCGGCTGAGGGATTCGTTGCCATGAACATGGCCATTTTTTGTATGGGAAGATGTGAGAAACAGATGGGGAACACTGTATGATTGTATTGAAATGTGTGGAAAAAATGTGATTCATAATGAATGATTCAGAATTCTGAATTCGTTGAACATTCTTCTGTCTTCATCCAAATGTGCAGACAACGCCATAGATCGTGCTAAGAATCAACAATGGTGGGGGATTCATGGAGATGTAATGCAAAATCTATAGTTGACTGATACAGATATCATCACATATCCTATGAATGTGGATCAGGTTCACTGCGGAACCATGGATTTTCCATATGTGACTTTGCTGGAGAGTATCTATCTTGGTGCCATGTGTTTTAGGACCTCAGAGCCCCACATGGAACTTAGACTTAGCAGAAAGGGTGCTAAATACAGGGCATCATCCCAGTTGTTTGTATTTCCGATTTAGGAATTTAAGATAATCTATGGATATCTAAAGATTCTGGACAACATTGAAAAAGGAGTTATCTAGGTTGCTGATATTTTGTTGAAAGAAATACAGGAATGCTGTATCACATGGCGTGGTGATTTTAATTTGCTGGATAGGTAGACGCAGAACGTCATGCCCTTCCGTCGACGTCTGCTGCCACCCTCGTTGGTTGACAGATTTTGAAGACATCAAACCTTCAGATGTTACGCAGCATTCTGGAATGCCAACCAACTCATCACTTGAAATGGATGACGGATGACATTTGATGACACACATATTTCTGGCATGGCTCATGTGCCCACTGCTCCCGTTGAATTCACCAACGTGACGGTCGCAGGCTGTGTACACCAACGTGTCGAAGCAACCCGGAAGGCCCGTCTCGGGGCCAGGAAATCGGCGGAGTTCCATTTTGGGATGACCATAACATACCATAGCCCCTTGTAGCATCTATTTGATCACCGCACATATGAAATAGGGAGATGTCGGTCAGCAACTTGGTGAGACTATCAAATTTGAATTTTGGATAGGAAGGTTGAACTCCCGTCGTGATTTTCAAGATGATCAGCAAGTCCTATGAAGCACTGGAAGCTTGCGGACAGCAGATATCTCACTGCCTCAAGTTTTGCCACAGCCAGCGTTTTGGTGCCCTCAGGTATACGTGCCCCCTATACAAGACGTCCTTACGCAAGGGCACTTTAGCCACTACAGGCAGGGCTAAGATCCAACCGGCACTGGGGCAGGGTAAGATTCCAACCATGTGAAACCGCAAAATGACGGCTGTTGTTGTACCTGAAAAATCTGTGAAATCATCCAAAATACCATTGGAACCAGCCGTTTTTCAAGTTGTTTGGCTTGAACATGCTTGAACATATAACAGTTGCTCTCGAAAGCAATCCTTGTAATTGTTGTGCATTATATAAGTGGGGGAGTTTTTTGTTGGGCAGCCCTTGCCACCCTCCTCTTTTTGGTGGGTGTATCCTAATTTCGGATCACGTTTACTGATCATATCCGTGTCAAGACTACACAGCTATCCATATTTTGGCAGTTGAAATGATATGAAATGATCATATTGACTGGATGCCCACCCGATTTTGTTTGTTGAATCCGTTCTTGGGGTATTTTGTGGTTGGCTGAATCATGATCTTGCTTACAATGATGATCTTCACAGGTTTCATCATAAGTTTTGCTTGGCTCAGCCATGTTAAATCCCCCTAAACCAGTCAAACTGGACTTCACGCCCTAGCCCAACGGCAGATCCAGGTCATTCCACCAACTTCGTGTGTTATTTCCACCTCCCAAGTGATGTTGAGGCACGGCGGAGAAGGGTTTTGATGCGACGGCTTGGTGGTCAAAAAATGAGGAAAATCACAGATGGAAAGCCTAGACTGCAAAAAGGCAAATACTATGTATATTGTGCAATATTGTGCATGGGTGTATATGATATGAGGAGATCCGTGTATCATAGAGATAGTGTAGATAGAAGCCTATTATTGCCCACAACCTTGATTCTTGATTGCACAGGGCATACAGAGTAACACGCCGGTAATGACGCACGGGTGCTCTCTCTCTCTCTCTCTCTTTGTCGTTGTCTGTGTTTGTGTTTGTGTGAGAACTAAAGAACACCTCGACCGCGGATTTGGGTGTTGACAACTGGTTCATGACCACCTTGAAATAGGCCAATTTTACCCCGTGATGATGGGAATCCGTGGGGGAACTTTCTCAATTCAAACAGCTATATGTACATTGGCAAGCTTTGACACGGGCACTTCACAATTGTGGTTTATCATAGCAATCACAGTATCTTCGTTGCTAATATCGGATGGGGTCACGACCTTATCCTCCCCACCCACTACTGAGCCATGTGTTCATCTTTTTTTGGACACTCTATGGCCTGACCCATTGCAGACTAACATCGAATATCCCCATTTTGTGATGTGAATACTACAAATACATACAGATACACATGATGTGATTTAAAGATGTTGATGAAACTCAGTGATTGCTATTGTTTAAACAATGTGATATCCCAATTTTGTGATGGGAATCGGAATAGCTTAGAACCTCGGATTGATTGAACCAAGCCCAACTTTGTGATGGAAATAGTTTATAACATCGGATATCCATGGATTTCCCCTTTCTGGTGTTGCAACCCGTATTGGTTCCCCGTCCACAGGATCAAGGGCATTGGGTCCGTCGCGGGGTGGCGTTGCTCTGCAGCTTGATATCAGATGGGCATGTCACAGGGATGTCAGATGCGAATTTACGGCGGGATATATTAGTGTTATATATAGTACATACACCATCACACACCACTATACCATTTCTATACCTATACCATCCTATGCCCATAGAAAGAAGCATTAGATCATTAGAATATATTTACCATTTGTGAAGGCGTTGATGAGGGTTAAACTGTATGTATGAGCTCACTCATGGTGGATTTGGGTTTGTCTGAAAATCTAGGGGAACCAACGAAGTTCAATGGTTTATCATTGGCCATAGATTGGGGGTATACCTCATTTTCACAAACACAGATGATGGGCAGAAAGGGGAGTCAGTGCGAAACTGTTTGATTCAATCTCATTTCTGGCTTGGTAACTGTAGTCATTTGCCGACATTTGCAGGAACTCATGTTTTTTTTCATGATGGTTTTACCATGTTTTGCCAACCAAGTTCTGGGGGTTTTCCCCCCAATCAGCGCCACCAACCACTGAGGTATGCTGGATGATTAGCTCGATCAAAGGTGAAGCTACCCCCGTGGCATTCCTAAAAGGGGAACGCTATCGGGAGACCATTTCCTCGAAGATTTGCCAAAGAAGTTGCTGGAAAGCGACATATAGAGACCTTACCGGCTTCAGGGTGGTTCCTCCAAAGGAGATATTTCTTTGGTTTGGAAGCAAACACGAGAGCAGTCAATAGCAATAAACAGCTGATTGATTTTGGTTGTGAGCTTCGAAGGTTCAAACATTCCCATCGCAAACCTTTGACAAGTCAGCTCCAGTTTGGCGTTTGAGGCGTCAAAGACGCCGAAAACGCGTGTTGTTCACTCGGCATCGCCAAGGCTTTACAAAGATGATCATGGTGGGTGGTTTCAGCTGTAGGTCGTCAAATAGTGGAATTGACCCGACCAACATGGTTTTCTGGTACTGTATACCCAATAATCAAGCGTCCTCCGATTCTACCAGACATGGGCAGTACAATCATCCCCAATTTGGGGTGTATTGTTATAAGGTTTGCCAGAGTATTGTAATGTATGTCGATCGTAAGACCTAATAACTTATTGATGTGTGCTCGAGTCTAGATGGGTATGCGTGCTGCACCCTATCAATCGAAGGACAATGGATTGGGGATCAACCACAAGTGTGGGTCAAAGGTATTGGACCCCAAAAGGAGGTAAGAATGGATGGATTGACGACTGTTACGTTGACTTGTTATGTCCTAAAAACGCCAAACACCCAACATGTTGTTAGTCCATTGCTGTTCTCTTTTGGATTGACCCATCCCAAATCTTCTGTTGTTCAGAAGCCGAAACAGACCAGCCGGAAGCACCAGCCAGACACGTTGTTGGGTATCCACGTGAGAGTTGCTCAGGTGAAGGTGTGAGGGATTTTCAGGAAAAACATATCTTGCAGTGGTGGACCCTCGTCAACATATGCATATGTATATTTTATATACGGTATATAATATATATATATATATATATATTATATATACATTTTATGTATACAGTATGTATATATTATAAATATATTAATTATATTATATTATATTATATTATACTATATTATATTATATTATATTATATCATATTATATTATATTATATTATAACATATTATATTATAGTATATTATATTATATTATATTGTATTATATTATATTGTATTATGTTATATTATGTTATTTATATAGGATATTATGATCATCACTATCATTATTATAATGTGTATATATATATATGTACATTCATATGCTATACATATGTCTTGTATCCCTTGAGGTTGGTATGTGTTCTTTTTGACCTGGAACATGCTATTTCTATTTCCAAGCCATCAGTGGAAGAGGAACATAGAAGGAAAACGATCAACAGGTTTGTATAGCTGCAGCGGCTGAACTCTCATCATTGGTGGATTCCCAACAGTAGGCCACTCGCCACCAGCTCCGGTATTTCGCGGAGTGAAAATGGGGAGAATTGTACCGATGAGTTAGAGGCAACATGCCCTTGAAATTGAGATCCAAAAGTCATTCACCCTTTTCATAGGGTTATATAGGCGGTTCAAAAAAAACTGAGTTGTGTATTTTAATGATACATCGTTGGGGAGACGCGACTTCATGCGGACTTCATGCTGAATTCGGAGCCCCTGACTATTTTGGTTGGTATCGACCCAGGCTCATGTTGCTTGTCTTTCCCTACAAGGGATTCTGGACAGGGAGGGGCTTATTGATATCAATTTAACTGGCAACAAGCCATGTGCACGTGCTTGTTCCACAGGCATCTTGTAAAAGTCGAGTTTGGCATCTTCTTGTTTCAAAGAACTCCTGAATCGGATCTCTTCATATCTCTTGATGCAACATGCACTACAGATTTATGTGCTGCCACTCCCAACTGCCGAAACCTTCACTGCAGTCGTTTCATGTCTCGAGTTCCTTGTTTTTTCTCCAACAAATCTCATTAGAACAAACACAAGAGATGAAACAAAAGTGCACTTGAGACAACAAACCCAGTTTGCAGTATGCTTCAAGTAGATCAATCTGACTATATTTTTCAGGAAAGATAGGAAGATGTAACCCCCAGACCCAGCATTGGCGTAACAAAAACATCGCGGGGGCAAGGTCTGGCGACCAAAGGGTGGTGCCATGTTCTGGTTCTGGCGGAAACAAGAGGCTAAGGCTGGGGCCCTCAGTGTGGGAGGTTTCAAAAGGATTTGAAGTGGAGATGTTACCAAATTATCTTGAAGAATTGATAAACATACAGTATACATTTATCTATCTATCTATCTATCTATCTATCTATCCATCTACCTATCTATCTATCTATCTATCTATCTATCTATCTATCAACCTAGCCAGCTATCTATCTATCCAACTACCTAACTAGGGAACGTCGCTGACAGGCGCCTGGTTGTTATTTTAGGGGTTTCATTGTGCAATTCCCATTGTAATTGCGGCTTCAGACGTGCAATCTGTTTTTGTTCCTCTCCAAAAACTACTTTCATCAAGCAAACAACTGGCTGATGGCCGCCAACTTCTGCGAGTTGCTGCCTCGCAGGGTAGTTCGGCGCCAGAGCCATTGCCACACCCTTTGCTCGTTCTTAAGAAGTTACAAGAACATGTGCACAGCGTAGCAACAAGAGCGTCTTAAGAAGCTACAAGAAAGGTGCACAGCGTAGCAACAAGAGCGCCTTAGGAAGTTACAAAGAACATCTGCAAAGCGTAGCAGCAAGAGCTTCTTAAGAAGTTACAAGAACATGTGCACAGCGTAGCAACAAGCGCGTCTTAAGAAGTTACAAGAACATGTGCACAGCGTAGCAACAAGAGCATCTTTGGAAGTTACCAGAACATGTGCACAGCGTAGCAACAAGAGTGTCTTAAGAAGTTACAAGAACATGTGCACAGCGTAGCAANGTAGCAACAAGAGCATCTTTGGAAGTTACCAGAACATGTGCACAGCGTAGCAACAAGAGTGTCTTAAGAAGTTACAAGAACATGTGCACAGCGTAGCAACAAGAGCATCTTAAGAAGTTACAAGAACATGTGCACAGCGTAGCAACAAGAGCGTCTTAAGAAGTTACAAGAACATGTGCAAAGCGTAGCAACAAGAGCGTCTTAAGAAGTTACAAGAACATGTGCACAGGGTAGCAACAAGAGCATCTTTGGAAGTTACCAGAACATGTGCACAGCGTAGCAACAAGAGTGTCTTAAGAAGTTACAAGAACATGTGCACAGCGTAGCAACAAGAGCGTCTTAAGAAGTTACAAGAACATGTGCAAAGCGTAGCAACAAGAGCGCAGTGAGAGATGGATGCTGTCAGCAGGCAACATGAAGATCGTTATTACCCCCCCCAACCCCCCAACCCCCAACCAACCCCCCCAAACCCCTCCCAACCCCCCTGCAAACCCCCCAACCCCCCCAACAACCCAAAAAGACAAAAATAAAGCAGCAAAACACCCGGTGCCCTGCAGCGACGTTGGCAATTACCTACCTACCTATCTATCTAAATCTAAATCTGAATCTAAATCTAAATCAAAATCTAAATCTATATAAATCTATCTAAATCCATCTAGATCTATCTCAATCTATCTAAATCCATCGCTATCTCAAACTATCTAACTCCATCTAAATCTACATCTCTCTAAATCTATCCAAATCTCTCCATGTGAGGTCATGTGTTTACCTACCTATCTAATCTATTTATCTGTTCCACCACGGAATGATCCAGCTGAGGCGGCGGGCCAGGACCTAGGGCCCGAGGAAGATGAGGAGGCAGCTGGGCCTAAATCCCACCCCCCCAGCCATGGTTAACCATGGTTGATAATATTTCATGATGGATAATGGTGGTTGATCATGGTCAGCAATTTGGAAAATAGATGAAATAGGCTACCGAAAAGAAAATACATGGTTGAAAAAACATCATGTTCACTATTAGATTTTGTAATCTTAGGGGTTTATGCATCATGTTCCAGACATCACCCATATACATGAAAATAGCACGTTTGATAAATGATATAAAATCTTAGAGTTCATGGAACTTGGGAAACATCACGAATCCCACCAACTTCGAGCGATGGACGCATTTCAGAATTTCCCTAGTCATGGCCCCGGCATGCGCAGGCAACGCAAGCTGCTACAGATCAGCCAGTGGAACAATCGAAGCTAAGGCCCCTTCAGAAAGTTGAAAAAGGTGGCGTGGATTTCGAAGAGGGATTGAAATTCACCATCTTGGCAATTTTGCATGAAAGTAAGGTAATATACATATAGGCCTAGGTGCCACACACATAATTTAACTATATCACATTAGACCATCCATTGGTTATGTTTGGAGTGACCTTTTTTTCTGTATCGGGAGATCAGGGTCTGTTGAGTTGTATTCTGCAACATGGGTAGTATAGTAGCCCCCCCCAAAAAAAAAAATCTTACTGAAAGGACTGAAATGATGGTGAATTAAACCTGTTCATTTGTTTTCGCTATCATAAATCTTGACACCGCCCGCATTCAACGTCTTTTCGCTCAAATTGAGTGGCTGATGAGTCTGTGAGGCCCAAATCAAACAAACCTGGTGTCGTATCCAAACCTAAGATACAAAAAAGCTTGGACCATGTGGAACCCAAACCCAGACATGTTTTTGATTCTCATATTTGTGGTTGGGAATCCTAATGATGTGATGTTATTGATGCAAATGCAACCAACTGTTGTTGGTGAAAATCAGTTGATTCCCAACTGCAAACAATAGGGACCTAATAAGGATCTAATCATAGATTTAGATGGGATGAAACATATCATTTCTGCATAATTGTCACCTTACATTCATATGTCTAGATAGATCCATCGATAGATAGGACGATCGATAGATATATAAGACTGTTAGAGCACACTTGGGACACTTAAGAATGAATGTCTCCCACGCCCACATCATCTCTTTGGTAAAACCGCCGTTCCACGCCGCGGTAGGCGACTCCTGGCGGACTTAGATGATGACGCCAGCGACCACTCGGATGATTCCTATATTTTCCTCAATGAGAGCGAAAGGTGGGGCACAGGGCAGGTCATGTGAGCCCTAAACCATCCCATTCATCCACCAATTTTGGATGCTTTTAGTTGCTATGAATCATCCCAAATAGACTTGCACCCAATGATAAACCCCAAAAATTGAGGTCAGAAATCCCTTCTTTTTCTCATTGGGTCAAACATTTTCTGAACCGCTGGGAAGATATTTCCACAGTGCCAGGAACGACGAGGAAGGTGCTCAAGACCCATCAGGCAGGTGGGACGTTTCACAGCGACGTGTTGGTAGGACACTACCAAAAACAAGCAGACTTTCTGTGGTTTTTGGTTTCTGCCATTGTTCTTCCAGGTTGCGTTCTCTAGGTTTTTGGATGTTTTCCATGGTTTTCCAGTATGTTTTAATGGTGAATTGACCCATGCGAGCATTTGGATCTCATCGGAGAAGGAAATCATACAACCGTAGATCTCGCATCAAAACATTTCTTTTCAAAGATGTGTTGTCTATGAAGCTTGGATTGCACCGAGCATCATAGAAATCCCTCTTTGCTGATAGATTCTATTCCATCCCAGGGCAGGTATAAATATATATAATATATATGCATTTATATATATATATGCATATATATATATATATGCATATATACATATATACGCACATACTTAGGTATTGGTTGTGCATATTTATGCTACAGCTACAGGGTGGGCTATCTTAGTTGTAAGTTGGTGTATAAACCCCTATGAACATCTGTCCAGTATAGTTACAGGTCCCGTGAAGCCCTATTTTTAAAGGTTCAATCTCCAATGTTTGTTGGTTTCATGTTGTTTAATCCCATGAAATCACCATTTGAGGGTTTCCTAGAATGGGGGTACCCCCAAATCATCTATTTTCATAGGATTTTCCCTTACAAACCATCTATTTGGGGGTACCCCCATTTATGGAAAACCCCCATTTTGCAACGAAGTGTCCCATTGAAAGGTTGGACAAACGCACCCGTCCCAAACCCGCAGATGGTCCATCGACCCAGCCCGCGGAGACGTCGGGAGCCCAACCCGGAACGTTAAACGGGTCCCAAGGTGGGGAGATCACCGGTGACCTCATGGTGTTTATGATAGGACAGTAATGGGATGATAATGGGATGATACCCTCTGGTAAACTAACATAGCTATGGAACATTACCATTTTTTTGGGAAAATCCACTATAAATGGCCATTTTCAATAGCTATGTTAAATTACCAGAGGGTAATGGGATGATAATGGGATGATAATGGGATGATAATGGGATTATAATGGGATTATAATAGGAAATAATGGGATATACCCTCTGGTTATGACCAACAAAGCCATGGAATAGCTGGCGAAGGTTGGATGATTTTCACAGCGAATGAAACTTCCATTTATAGTTGGGGGATTTTCCATGGCTATGTTAAATAACCAGAGGGTAATATTTTGGGGATTATTGTGGTTACTGGCTAATATTGATTACCATCTTGTTGGGATAATTCTTCTCGGGTGTATCACCAATGATATTTGGGATATTATGATGGGTTTGTCTGAAAATGGGGGATTGTATAATTTTAAATGGCCATTAAGGAAAATAGTGATCAACCAATGACAAATCCATATCTAATGGTATCCATTGATGATTAATCACTATTGGCTAATTTCAAAAATGGTGAATAATGATTAAGAATTGACATTTGGCGATGTAACCAACATTAGATTTTCCGAGTAGATTATACTAGCCAATATTTTGGGGATTGTTATTGTTCATGGCTAATGTTGAGCAACAATCTTATTGGGATAGTTATTATGGGGTATAAAACCAACAATGATATTTGGTGGTAAAACCAACTATACTTGGATTGGCTCAGTCGATGATTTGGTGAGCTGCTGAATGGTCCCAATGGGAAATCGACTACAACTGGGGAATCTATACAGCATATTCCTGATGTTTTGCTGGTTCCTGAAGCAAATCCAAGGAAACAATGGGACAATCAATGGCGCAATGGTGCTAGCCATGTTTGTGCTAATCTTCAAACATGATTCTCCGCATTATAATCCCTATAACTTGTTGATATGGGATATAGTGGAGATTCACCCAACAAAACTCATCATGGGATTGCTGGAATGGTGGGAATCACGGGCACACAATGGGGATCCTCCGGCAGAAAACTGCAGAAATGTTGTTTCGCGACTTCGACTGGTGATTTTGTTGGATGGGGCTTGGTTTGGGGCAACCATCCCAAGTCGTGGCCAAACTCATCAGGATCGCTTTCACTGTGACGTACTGTTTTTCTTTCTTGATCTTGAAGTGACAAAGCCGGACTCGATGTGTTTTTTTTGTGAAAATAGGGTACCCCGAAATTCCACTTATGGATCATCTCCCATTAGCATGGCCATAAATTGGGTGAAAATGCATCCCATTTTCAGACCGACCCAATGGTTGCAAAATAAAAACCTTACCGCCTTCACTGTCATCAAACATGGCTGGTGAATCCACCACGACATGGTGGTTTTAATGGGAAAATATGGGATTTTCTCTTTACATTGCCACGTTTCAGTACCGGATGGTAAAACAAAAAGCGTGAGCCATGGGAATTTTGGGGTTCCATGGCATGGGTTACATTTCTAGAAATGCCACAGACAGGCCTTTTCGGTTGGGGCGGATGCATTTGTGTAATCCCGGTGTTCCCAATCATCATGAATTGGGTGAGGTTTCACAGTGGGATCAAAACATCATCAATCATCCATGTCTCAAAGATGTCATCCATTGTCACCCAAACAATGCCCGTTTTTACCAAGTTGGTTGATTCTTTTTTGGGGGTGGAACTTTCTGGTGTTGAGAGGGATCCTTGCGGATCAGTATAGTCCTAGCACGGCGGTAGTGTGTCATATAAGGCCATTTCTTTGGGGGAATATTCCCTTACAGAACCGGACAGAAGCGTACAGAAGGATCGGGGGGTCGCCATCCAAGTTTGGTCCCTGCATCAACCCGTGAAGATCAGATGACACCTGCGGCAAGGTCAGACTTGCCAAGTACAGCTAGTGGCAAGGCGTGTGCTTTCATGGATGGTTCATTTCCCCGAAATGAAGATGTTGATTTAATCACCAATCCAACAGCTATCGTTTTGGGTTCGGAAATGGGGGGTGCCGCAACACAGGGGAAGTGATGATATACCATTGGATTTTTTGGGGTAGCCCCATCTATGAACAAACCATGACAAACGGCAAAAAATGGGGAGGGTGTTCAGCTTCGAGATGGCCCTGTACGGGATGTGCCAGGGGTCCTTGGAGTTTTTTCCGATTGCCAAACGGACTTGAAGCATGTCCCCGATTGCCTCGGAGGACCATAATTTGTTGCCCGGGGAATTGAGAAATGCTCAAGTCGACGAACAGAAAAGACAAGACACGCGGCTCTGATAGGCTCTTTTAGGAAGAGGTCACTTGGAGGATCCTCCAGACTTGAAATAATACGAAGGGAAATACCAAATTCCTTTACCCTTGGTTTCCATTGGTTTCCCTTAGTTCACTTCCAGGGCAAAGGCAAAGGTCCACCTCCTCCGTCGAAGGGCAGTGGAAAGGCACCGCACGCCGGGCTGCTGAGGGCCTGCTCTTTGCTTGGACAATGCAGGTTGTTTGGAAATGACAGAATCCCCTAATCCCATATATTTACAATTATTTACATAAGAATGGTAAATGAACAATAATCAATAATGAATACAATCACTAATAATCCTCTGGTTTATTGTGTTTTTTGTTCGTTTACGAGTGAAATGATGGCGATTTGCCGGTATAACGCAGTTTCAAACAGACCCATGTTGGAACGAACTGGAAAGAAAGATTCATAGAGATGCATAGAATTTTTGTTTTGGCACGTTTTGCCATGTTTTTGCCAAGAATCTGGACTCGAACGGTCTGCATGTTGTGAATTTATAATTCTTGGTGGGGTTGCTGATGCAATATGAATATGCAGAAAGTGTGTAGTCTAAGGATGTGCCCATACTTGAACCAATTCTTCTGTCCCAGGTCCCAATTTGTGGTCCAGTTGGAAAGTTGATGGTCTTACGGCAAGGTTCTAGTTGCCTCGGGTGGTCCCGATTGACATAGGTGCAATGGCTAAGAGTTAGTTGGATTATATGCCCATATTGGGAGATGCTAACCATCCATCATTTAATAAGGTCACACATAGCTGACACAGCTATGCCCATGATAACTCAGGGATTCCATTCATAATGCTGGACCATTAACCATGAGGGGGGTTCTTAAAATGGGGGATCCCCAAGTCATCATGGTTGTTTCATTTACTATTTTATGGTCATCCATGACTTGGATGATTTGGGGGTACTCCTATGACCTAGGAAACCTCCAGAAATAACCCACATGTACAGTATGTATTGTATTATGACTGTGTAGCCCAAACCCATAAACATCCATAAATTATAAACCATATGATTTCCCTAAATAACTTTACCATCCCACATCTGTTTCAGATGCCACCGAGTTGCCAGGGCAAAGGAAAAGCTCCGCCGCCGCCAGCCGGTAAGGGTGTGAAGGTACCGTGGCAGAGCCGGTAGTGGCGGATCTTGTGGCTACGATGGTACGAGTGTGTGTGTGTGTGCTTTGCTTTGCTTGATAGTACTGAACCCAACAACTTCACGGTTTTGCGATGTTTAACGTGTTTTTAAATGTTCTCTTAAACGATATGAAGACTTCAAAACTCAGAGTGGCAACTCGTCCTGGCCGCTAAATCACATGCAATTCCCTCTCTCGATAGTTAACCACGTGCGCTCGCCATATGTTCATTTTCATGTACAGCTTTCCATGTTCATACATGTTCTCCATGCATTTCCGCGGCAAGAGAAGCGCAATCCAACCATAGCACAAACTACTCATTGAGGCTGTTCATCAACCTCAAAAAGATGGTTTTGTTTGCAGTGACAAGAGTACCCCCAAATGAACATGCTTTCGAATCCCTCATGTTTCCTATGATTTGATTGCCAGTTGGAGATTCAATATGTTCATACAACTAAATGATTACAGTATTGATCTGGTTATATCTATGAATATGTCTTTCATATCCCCCAGAAAAATGAGATATTTTTTGGGTTCTAGGGGAACTGAAATGAACTGAACACCTGGACAAAACTGCCAGGGCAAAGGAAAAACTTCAGCACCGCCAGCGCCGCCCAAGGGCGCTGGGAAGGCAACGATGGTTTCAATTGTGGACGATGTTGGATAGCTGTGGATATTCATGGATCTGTTTCAATGGCATGTCTATATCTATATTATCCATTTCGATTTGTTTGGATTAAACGGTGCGACAATACCATACATGCAGCGCTGGCATCAAGTGTGTACGTCAGTCATTGTCCTTTCATTACCAGATGTCCCAAAATTAGACGATGGGAAAAGCCAAGGAAACCCCTATAATTATTTGATTATGATGATACATATCATGCCTGGTCATGCCCACTTTTGGAAATCCATTGTTTTTTCTCAGACATGATCTACTTTTGAATACGAGGAGACCTATGTTTGTCTCCATCTATGTGAGTTATTTACTGAGGGCGGAGTTTCCTGTAGATCTTGCCAACAACGCAATCATTGAATTGGGTTTAGACAGTTTTAGGGAAAATCTTCAGGAAACCCGCAGCATTCGTGGCAAAAACCATGGTTTCCTTTGGATTTTCCCTTTAATCGCCCACCAGGCAGAGCCAAAGTCGCAACCGAAAGGTCCTGCGCTTCCCATAGGTCTGGGGCTTGCCTGCGCAACTTGGGTGGGGATAAGACATGGGAATTCTGTAAGTGAAAGTGAATAACAGATGATAAGAGTATAGCTAGTATAGCCAACAACATATCGAAATGGGGAATATGTGTGTTCATTTGAACAAAACCTGGAGTTTCAAAACAATTTGGGATCAAAATGGATCAAACGAATACATACTTTACCATGTAGGGAGCATATCTACCATTACTCTAGCAGAAAAAACATATCCATCTACTATATCCATGTAAAACGGCCCAAGATGCGGGCAAATATACTGTACAGGGAATGAGTGTTGGGTATACGGTATACATCTCAGGCACAGATAAACTTGGTGTATAACTTGGTCACCCAGGGTTTATGGCAATTATGCCTCCAATTATGACGGTACTTCATGGGGTTTGTAAACCAACTAATCCTGGAGTGCCCACAATTTTCGGGCATTTGAAGATGGTTGATGGTTTCAAGATCTGAAACCTGGGCATGTGTTGTTGCGCACTACCTGGGATGATCCCAAATCACAACAACTACCCATATTTGGTTGTGGTGTCGGTAAGATTTCTCACCACAAATATTGTTGATAGAGTCCCATCACCAATCCGAGCCTTGGTTCAAGCTCCAGCCTATATATTTGGAGTAAGAACCCTACTTTCCTGTTTCCTGTGTTTAGATGTTCCGGTCGATTTTCCCAAGAAAACCAATCCGTTGAAGCCGTTGCGGAACTGTCCATGGTGTGGCCTGGCTGGCTTGAAGAGGCCGTCGCCTATCCTTGAAGCCGTCGGGGCGCCAAGCTGTATGGCTGCAGTTCTCATGTGGGAGATGCCTCGGGCAGAAAGTTGGAGACCTGAGTTGAACAATTGGAGTATATACCCCTAGAATATATTAACATATCACACAAAGACACAAAAATCAATGAGGAAAATATGTTTTGAGATGATGATGAACCATGATTGACCGATGGAGTTTCAGGGAACTTATTTTCCGACAAAGACAAATCGCCCCAGCTCGAAATCTGGAGATCAGCAATGCCCGGTGCATGTTGATGTCAGCCTTTCCAACTTGGCTGAACTTACTATACATTGCGAAAGCAGTCAGAATTAATTCATCAAATGTAGTCAGATGTAGGTACACCATGGTACACCCAAGATTTATAGCATTTTATGTTGGTTACATAGTTTAGTACGCAAAAACAGGTGCTCTCAACTGTTAAACGATTGTTTTTCCTGTTGGTCATATCGTCTCTTGTCTATAGATGACATCGCCTGTTTGACATGCTCCCCAGCAGCTTTCCCAGGAGTTCAGTGACAGCAGAAGCCTTTAATTTGGTGACGGCACGCGGAGAGGACCCCTGGAAGCACGGTGTTATTTTTGTTCCTGTCACCACCATGGATTCCATGTATAGATGTCCTTTTGCCACTGGTTGGTGAATTGATAGAGGGTTCCCCCCCTTCCGCAAGCCACCAACAGGTAGTACCTGCATCTTCCTAAGTGCCAAAATTTCTGTCTTTTCGGCGGAAACGGCTTTTTCAGAATAGGGGCACTTTTTTTGAAAAAAATGACGCTTTTGATTTTCTACGTGGTTTGTTTGTTTGTCATGAGTTTCACGTGTCCCAGTTCTGCACCTCGTCTTTTTCTTACAGCTATACACCAGGCAGAATTATGAGATCTGACAAGGACATTCTGGCAAGACCCACGTTACTCTGCAAATCAAATGTTTCCTCAAATGCAAGATGTTTGATGAACGCACTACACAGTTTTTCTAGCTTCCTGTTGGGAATCTGTTGAGATGCAGTTCATCCATGTTCATCCAACTATTTGATTTGACTAGAGCATGTGATTTTTCTTTAAGTGGATAAGAGACAGTCATGACTCTATTTCAAAATAATCAGGGCTGCTCCTGAAGGAGTGTGAACAGCCCGATGACATCTAAGAAAACACGCTTTTGCAGCGGCGTTTTTTGGCAGCGAAACGGCGTTTTTTCCCGACCGTACGTGATCGCCGCAATTCATTCCTAAAGTGTTGAGATATCGTTGCCTTTTGCCAGTCAATCAACACATGCCTTACGCAACCCATCCAAATTGTTTCGGTCTGCGCCTGTTGGTTGTGCCTGGTTTTACCCAGAGTAGGTCACCGTTGATGTTGGACAGAAGGTACTGATGCCAAAGGAATACTGATCACAGAAGCATTTTTGATTTTTGATTGAACAAATGATGTCTTGATGCAAATGTTTGATTGTCAGGATTGACTCACCTCATGTGTAAAAGCCAGCGCAATCTGCTTCACTACCTTGGCTTCCCCTCAAACTTATGCTTGCAACATTCAGGAAAGGGCCTTTTCACAGCTATCATGTCCGAGGCATGACCTACGTGAAAAAAACATTATTCATCTGCAAGGACACTAATTGCGGAAACACATGAATTTCTGTCTTTTTAAGTAGGGACAACAATTTTAGCACTTAGGAAGGCGCAGGTATAGGTATTAAATGGTATTAATAAATACTGTAACAACCGGCCCTTCTATTTTTTCCTCAAAAGACAATATTGCTCCTGTGTCTGGAGCGGAAACCGCCAGAGATGATTTTCTCCATGGGTTCGGGAGGATCAGACTAAGTTGTGCGTATGAGTTGATGTTCAGAATGTGCGAATGACTTGACTCCTGATTTTCAGTCTGCCGGTGCCTTTCCATGATACACACGTGTAACTATTGTCTTGCCTAGTTTCAGCAGCTGGCAAAGATTAGAACTCACAGTTGCCGCCTACTTCCAAGTGGTGCTTGGTCCGCAGGAAAGCGGTGAAGCTCCAAACCCCAGGCACTGCGAATCCGGGGAGACATGGGGAGACTCATGGAAATCAGATTGGAAATCAGATTATGCCATCGAATTGTCTGTGTCATATATAATCGAATCTAATCGAATTGTCCCCATTTGAACAGCATTTTTTAGATATGGTTCGTTATATGTTTCGTAAGTTTTCGTAATATGTCGATGTTGTGAACAAAGCCATCGATCATGGGCTGAGTAGATGAAGCCGAGGCCTCGGCTTCAGCTAGCTCCTGGTTTGTTTATTGGGTCATCATTTGTCAACCGGTTTGATAATTTTTGATAAAGGCACGCTAAAGAGTAACTTTGTGGAAGGAATATTCATGAATATTCAACAGCCTCCATTTGTACCATTTTGTACCCATCTACAAAGGTATTTTACCTCACATTTTCGGTAGTCTTACAAGTTTTTGATAGGGAGGGTCGAGCAACTGGGTAGGGGGCAGCTTTAATTTCCCTCTCCTCAGGACGGAGGAGGAGCACGGCGGCGTTTCAGACATTGCCTGGGGCGGTGGCGTTCGAAATGGGAAGGTAAGAAGGTGATATGACTTAGGAAAACTACTTCCATGAAGATACCTATAGACTTATTCGTTCACCCCATTAGAAGGTGATAAAAGTATAGGACAATTATGGTGTAAGATGCGTCTTGTTAATTTATTCTAGGTATTTACGTGGAGTGTCTAGGGAGATGTCAGCCAACTACACCTGCTTCGTGTTTCAAGACATGGTCTCGTTAATTAATTCCAGCCTCAAAAAGTGGGATGCTGATGATGACGACAACGATGATGATCCGATCGGCTTTCATGCATTAGGGACGAGTTGAAATCACCAACCGGAACAGCTAGATGTACTGTAGCTCTGCCATGTCATCCTTGTCAATTTTACAATCCAGGGACATCCAAACATCCTGCTTTGCCTGGTATGACAAAGACTCCAACACCCAAGTCCAAATGCCTTTTTGAGGCGCTTGGGAGTCTAGGATTGCACAGCACTTTCACATGTTTGCTGAAGTTTTTCCCGAAGGCGGAGCGAAGGGTTCCCGTTTAACTCTGGGGGTCTGGGGGCGGAGGGTGTGTTGACTAACTTTTTCGGCCTGCGTGGGGGAGGGTGGGAGGGCGGCGGGGGGGGTTCGTGGATTGGTCTTGTTTTTTGAAATCGGGGAGAGTTCTGAAATTTGTACTTGACTGACATACGAGTATTAGTTACATGTTTACTGCAGAGGATTATCACTCAGGTAGTTTGTCGTTTCAATGGAATGTGCTTTTCCCTAAAGACTAAGTGTGATGATGATCCCATCCCAAAGGATCCAATGTATGCAAATATTACCAACATTCGGCTATGTTACTGATATTTGCCTACATTCGCATTTATAGGCCAATGTAGCCTTGTATTCNTAGCCTTGTATTCCTTACATTCGACAAATTGATTTTCCGACATTTTCCGTAATTTCCGACAACGTATCAGGGCCCAACTCAAAACAAAGAAAAGCCGACGTACAGGAGGGTTGGTGCGTGTTGGTGCTACAAAAAGGTGCCCATCTGGCACCAAAACATACCCAACCCAGCTGCACATATTATATGTATGTCATACTTC
>BGPT01000702.1:41190-97309 GCA_003297045.1 Symbiodinium sp. clade C Y103
GTCAGTCTACGAATGAACTTAAGTATGAGACCACTTTGAGACCACTTCGTGGAAACTCAAATGAGCTGTTTTCATTTGAGTACACGGGATGCCTTGGTTACGTCCTGATGCAGTGGGGCACGCAGTTGTTGATTTAGAGTCATGTTCGATCTGTACNCCTTGGTTACGTCCTGATGCAGTGGGGCACGCAGTTGTTGATTTAGAGTCATGTTCGATCTGTACTTACTTCGCTTTTTTCCCCGTCCTTCGCTTAATTGTCCAGTCGGTTTCTTGGATTTGTTCAATTTCCGTGTACATCTGCGGCGCACTGCAAATCCCAGCTGACCAGTTTGCGCAGGTGGACAGGGTTGGCAATGCCTGGGTGGCCGGCTACACGTTGGGCTCCCTGGACGGCAACACCAACGCGGGCTGGGCTGACATCTTTCTGATGAAATTTGACGCCCAAGGTGTCCATCAGTGGACCCGCCAGCGCGGTGGTGAGAGGTCCGATTATGCTCGTGCTCTTCAGGTGGACTGTTTGCTTTACATCCTTTTGTGGATCCTATCCATGGAGTTTTCAGAATTCATTGCTTGATTTCTGGAGTCACGGGCGGGACAAGTTGTGTTTAGGGGGCGGGCATCAAGGTCTATATTCTATATCATTCTATATCCCGTATTTTGGGAGTTCGCACCGATGGCTTTCGATCGGCAGATTGGGTTTGGGTTTGACTGAAATTATGGTACAGCATAGACCATTTTAATGGGGACGATGATAGCTAAAGTAATAATCCGTTGGACTTGGGGTACTTTTCAGACAAACCCATTTCTTACTTGTAGTACAGACTAGTACAGTCTATGGCCGGCCTCTCACCTGTAGTACAGACTAGTACAGTCTATGGCCGGCCTCTCCTGGCCAAGATGGACAGTGTCGCCTTGTAAGACTTTGGTATCAGACCGAATGGATCGGGTTCGTGTATCCTGTAGATACCGTAGATCGATCTGTATATACTATGCATGTTAATACTGGTTTAAAGTTTTTTAGTACTGGTTGAAAGTTGTTTTGTTGTTCTCATCATTTTGTCATCTACGTGCCTTGCATGAGACATGTTTCCAGATTGAATGCAACATTGCGGTTAGCAGAATACCCGAATATACCCAGAACTCAATACAACGTTCGCTGTACATGTTGCCATCGTACGACAGACGAAATGCAAGACCGCTCTGTTCCAGTTGTGTTGATGCAAAGGTTCCTGCTGATCCCGTGGGCAGCCAGTTGTTGAAATGGTGTCGCATAACATTTTCACACACGCTGTCTTCTTTTATTTACGATTTTGTTATCCAGTGCCTGTCTATCCTTTCAGCAAAGCACCGTTTGGCGCAGGTGGATGCTAAGGGCAACGTATTGATTGCTGGTGAGACGCAAAGCTCCTTAGATGGTCACAGCAACGCCGGCGACCGTGACATGTTTCTTATGAAATTCGACGCTCAAGGTGTCCACCAGTGGACCCAGCAACGTGGTGGTGCAACTCTCAATCGAGCTTGGGCCCTTCAGGCAAAAGGTGTGTGATGCTTCTGCTTGGGTTTGTTTCCTTTTCGGCAGATCTTCAGAAACCATCCCGGGAGCAGTTCAGAGCCATGTGTGTTGGCAGAACAATTTGTGCAGCGTCAATGTCATCTAACATCTATATAATAGTCTATAATATATCTATAATAATATCATTCATATATAAGTAATAAATTAATATTGATACTGATACAAAATAATAGTAATAATAATGATAATAATAATAATAGTAATAACAATAAATAGTTATGATAATAATATAATATATATATATATTATATACATATAGATACATACATTTACATAATCCAGTCCATTTATTCACTTTTTGCTGTTACAACCGGAACTTCATCATCTCAGTCAGCACTTTTTTTAAAGGGAAGGCTTCATGTCCAGCCAGTTTGCACTTGTTGCAGATGGCATGGACCGACTTTTACAGTAACTTCAGTCGTTGGCTATCACTGACTGATGTGTGCTCCATCTCCTTCTGTCCCACTATGCTTGTGACCTGGGCGTCCCCATCCCGTCACATTCCCTCACATTCCCCCACATCCCTTCACATCCAATACTTCTTGGATCCTTTTTGGCAGGTTTGCAGAAGAGAGCATGTCCAGGATTGTGTGAATGAAAATTCATGACAATTTCCCATTGCATTTGTTGGATTGCGTAGACACCAAGTGGGACTGTGCCTGCTCAAGAACTTTAGGGTGAGGAGAGGAACGAAGTCATTTCACGCTTTCGCATCTAGACCACTTTGACAGTGCCATTTCGACATGCCGTCACGGAATACTGTAGAAACTCACCCAACACAGTGGGGTATTTGTCAGGTTGCGCGACCCAGCCATGGTTTGACCCGGACAAATATTGGAATCTATAAAAGAAGTAACCAAGAATAGCTTCAGGACTATGCAGTAAACCCAGATCGGGTAGTCGCCCCGTTCAAGGGTAAGTACCAGAGTTAGCTGCAGAAGTCTAATACGGAAAGTCGCCCCGCATGAAAGCATCAGTTCCATTGTGTTTCCCATTGCTGCGATACATTCCATGACAGCATCGATTCACTTAGAGTGTTCAATATTGTTGCGTTCAGGTTGGGGAAGCACCTATGTAGCTTCTAGTTTGTTTCGCGTACAATCGTTCTGAGGCTACTGTTTCCATTGTGTTTCCCATAGCTGCAAAACCTTCCATGACAACATCATTGACTTGGAATTTTCAATATTTGCTGCGTTCAGGTTGGGGATAGCATTCATAAAGCTTCCATTTTTGTCGCGCACAATCATTCTGAAGCTACAGTACTGTTTCCATTGCGTTTTCTTTGAAGATGGCAGTTTGCCATTAGAAAAACAATAAAACTTACATACATAGCGCTTACATGCGCTTATGCAGACCATCTTACATATACAGATACGTATATATATATATATATATACAGATACGTATATATATATATATATATACAGATACGTATATATATATATATATACATAATTTTTAATATATATATATATATATACATGCGGTATTACAACGTCCCGGCCAAGGACTCTATAGACCATAGTCGATCCAGACTCGGGTTCCAGATCAAACATGTGGATCTCGTTCGCCATCTCGTTCGCATCTCGTTCAGATCTCGTTCGAGGCCGCCTTTCAGTTTCCATTTTTCTCCAAATCACTGTCGGGTTTTTGTTTTCTGTCTCCATCTCCCCGCGTCCTGCCTTCTTATGCAGAACTACTTATTGTCAGCTGGGCGTCACACCGGCCTCTATTTTCCTATGTTCCTCTTTGAATTTGTGACTCGAGGCTGTGNATGCAGAACTACTTATTGTCAGCTGGGCGTCACACCGGCCTCTATTTTCCTATGTTCCTCTTTGAATTTGTGACTCGAGGCTGTGTTTTACTTTAGGCGCTGTCTTCTTGATTTTCCCTGTGGATCCTGACCGGTACAATGTGAGTCAGATTACGGGCACAGAAACCGTGGGTTCACACTGTTTCTTTTGCGACACATTCAATTCAGCAGTTCAGCCAATGACCTGTTGCGTTCACAATGCTTTTTCTATTGCACGACTATCTTTCCCCATAACTCATAAATCTTGCGTTCACATGGTGTTTTGACTTGAAAATGCATATTTTCAAAAGGTATTTTCCATGCGGAGATTCGATGGGGCGACTTTTTCCCGCAGTGAAAATATCAGGATTTGTCAAAATATTGGGAATTCATTCTGTCCACTTTTGTGTTGCGTTTACATTGGCCGAAACTTTTGGGGNACTTTTGGGGTGACTTTTCGGGATGGATGGGGTGCGGAGTTCCATGGGGCCGGGCATCCCCGGCACAATGTTGGGGTGACTACCTGGGATCCCTGTACCTTGGTAAATCTGCTTGGGACCTTCATGGCCGACATCCTGTTTTCGACGGGATTCGATCGATGGCTTTAGATCTACAAATTGGGCTCATGTCTTNCATGGCCGACATCCTGTTTTCGACGGGATTCGATCGATGGCTTTAGATCTACAAATTGGGCTCATGTCTTGATCTTGATATCTTTAAAAACCCTTTGGTGGTCTCGTGATTGCCATCCAAAAGCCTTGAAACTTTTCACGGACAACGCCCTTTTGAGAATCTGTCACCGTCAGCGGTTGGAGGATGCAGTTGGTCCATACTTAGGGGTTCAAAATTTAAACTGATGATATGTCAGAATCGTTAAGATTTCGTCCGGATTGAAGATAACATGTGAAGGCATCAGTGCTGGCTAGCAGTGTGCCCGAACATAGCCAGCAATCAATACAACGTTCGCTGTACGTGTTCTCATGGAAGGTTTTGCAGCTATCGGAAACACAATGGAAACAGTAGCCTCAGAACGATTGTGCGCGAAACAAACTAGAAGCTACATAGGTGCTTCNTGAACGCAACAATATTGAACACTCCAAGTGAATCGATGCTGTCATGGAATGTATCGCAGCAATGGGAAACACAATGGAACTGATGCTGTCAAAGTACCCTAATCATACAAAAGCATCCTTCTTAAATGCTACCACCCAAGTAAACGCAATGCGGGGCGACTTTCCGTATTAGACTTCTGCAGCGAACTCTGGTACTTACCCTTGAACGGGGCGACTACCCGATCTGGGGGANAGTAAACGCAATGCGGGGCGACTTTCCGTATTAGACTTCTGCAGCGAACTCTGGTACTTACCCTTGAACGGGGCGACTACCCGATCTGGGGGATCCCAGCTAGTCACCCCAACACTGTGCCGGGGATGCCCGGCCCCATGGAACTCCGCACCCCATCCATCCCGAAAAGTCACCCCAAAAGTTTCGGCCAATGTAAACGCAACACAAAAGTGGACAGAATGAATTCCCAATATTTTGACAAATCCTGATATTTTCACTGCGGGAAAAAGTCACCCCATCGAATCCCCGCATGGAAAATACCTTTTGAAAATATGCATTTTCAAGTCAAAACACCATGTGAACGCAAGATTTATCAGTATATGGGGAAAGATAGTGCAATAGAAAAGCATTGTGAAGGCAACAAGTCGTTGGCTGAATGTGTCGCAAAAGAAACAGTGTGAACCCACGGTTTCTGTGCCCGTAATCTGACTCGCATTGTACCGGTCAGGATCCACAGGGAAAATCAAGAAGACAACCCCTAAAGTAAAACACAGCCTCGAGTCTTCGAGTAACAAGTTCAAAGAGGACCATAGGAAAATAGAGGCCGGTGCGACGCCCACAATAAGTAGTTCTGCATAAGAAGCAAGGGGGGGGAGATGGAGACAGAAAACAAAAACCCGACAGTGATTTGGAGAAAAATGGAAACTGAAAGGTGGCCTCGAACGAGATCTGAACGAGATGCGAACGAGATGGCGAACGAGATGAGATCCACATGTTTGATCTGGAACCGGAGTCTGGATCGACTATGGTCTGTAGAGTCCTTGACCGGGATGTTGTAATACCGCATGTATATATTAGTATATTATATATATATATATGTACGTATCCATATATGTAAGATGGTCTGCGTAAGCGCATGTAAGCGCTATGTATGTAAGTTTGATGGTTTTTCCAACGGCAAACTGCCATCTGCAAAGAAAACGCAATGGAAACAGTAGCTTCAGAATGATTGCGCGAAAAAAATGAAAGCTTCATGAGTGCTATCCCCAACCTGAACGCAGCAAATATTGAAAACTCCAAGTGAATGATGTTCTCATGGAAGGTTTTGCAGCTATCGGAAACACAATGGAAACAGTAGCCTCAGAACGATTGTGCGCGAAACAAACTAGAAGCTACATAGGTGCTTCNTGTTCTCATGGAAGGTTTTGCAGCTATCGGAAACACAATGGAAACAGTAGCCTCAGAACGATTGTGCGCGAAACAAACTAGAAGCTACATAGGTGCTTCCCCAAGCTGAACGCAACAATATTGAACACTCCAAGTGAATCGATGCTGTCATGGAATGTATCGCAGCAATGGGAAACACAATGGAACTGATGCTNGCTTTCAAAGTACCCTAATCATACAAAAGCATCCTTCTTAAATGCTATCACCCAAGTAAACGCAATGCGGGGCGACTTTCCGTATTAGACTTCTGCAGCGAACTCTGGTACTTACCCTTGAACGGGGCGACTACCCGATCTGGGGGANAGTAAACGCAATGCGGGGCGACTTTCCGTATTAGACTTCTGCAGCGAACTCTGGTACTTACCCTTGAACGGGGCGACTACCCGATCTGGGGGATCCCAGGTAGTCACCCCAACATTGTGCCGGGGATGCCCGGCCCCATGGAACTCCGCACCCCATCCATCCCGAAAAGTCACCCCAACCATAAACGCAACACAAAAGTGGACAGAATGAATTCCCAATTTTGACAAATCCTGATACTTTCACTGCAGGAAAAAGTCACCCCATCGAATCCCCGCATGGAAAATCCGCCCGCACCGAAGGTGCTGAGGCGTTTTTTGTTGGCACGCGTGATCCGTAAGCAATTGCAATAGCTATTAAGCTTTTGCTTGGGGGGGGGGGCATTTTTTATCTAGAATCGTGGGTTTTCCACGTTTTTGAAAAGGTCGTGAAATCGGCCAAGTTGCCAAACTTGGGCTCAACATAACATGGGCCCAACATAGGCCCAACATAGGCCCAACATAGGCCCAACATGCCTCAACATAGGCCCAGCATGGGCCCAACATGGCCCAACATAGGCCCAACATGCCTCTACATGCCTCAACCTAGGCCCAACATGGGCCCAACATGGCTCAACATGGGCGCAACATGGGCCCAATCTGGCTCAACATGGGCGCAACATGGGCCCAATATGGCTCAACATGGNTAGGCCCAACATGGGCCCAACATGGCTCAACATGGGCGCAACATGGGCCCAATCTGGCTCAACATGGGCGCAACATGGGCCCAATATGGCTCAACATGGCCCAACATGGACCCAACACGGCCCAACATAGAGCCAACATTGGACCAACATACTCCCAACATGCGCCTTGCAAAGGCCCAGCATAGCACATATGGCTGTATTTTTTTGGAATTCCCAAGCTAACACTCCGGTGCGGGCGGTTGTCGTCGCGAAGCGACCAGAATANCTTGCAAAGGCCCAGCATAGCACATATGGCTGTATTTTTTTGGAATTCCCAAGCTAACACTCCGGTGCGGGCGGTTGTCGTCGCGAAGCGACCAGAATACCTTTTGAAAATTTGCATTTTCAAGTCAAAACACCATGTGAACGCAAGATTTATGAGCATATGGGGAAAGATAGTCGTGCTTTAAAGCATTGTGAACGCAACAAGTCGTTGGCTGAATGTGTCGCAAAAGAAACAATGTGAACCCACGGTTTCTGTGCCCGTAATCTGACTCACACTGTACCGGTCAGGATCCACAGGGAAAATCAAGAAGACAACCCCTAAAGTAAAACGCAGCCTCCAGTCCTCGAGTAACAAACTCAAAGAGGAACATAGGAAAATAGAGGCCGGCGCGACGCCCAGCTGACAATAAGTAGTTCTGCACAAGAAGGCAGGACGGGGGGAGATGGAGACAGAAAACAAAAACCCGACAGTGATTTGGAGAAAAATGGAAATTAAAAGGTGGCCTCGAACGAGATCTGAACGAGATGCGAACGAGATGGCGAACGAGATCCACATGTTTGATCTGGAACCGGAGTCTGGATCGACTATGGTCTATAGAGNGAACGAGATCTGAACGAGATGCGAACGAGATGGCGAACGAGATCCACATGTTTGATCTGGAACCGGAGTCTGGATCGACTATGGTCTATAGAGTCCTTGACCGGGATGTTGTAATATCGCGCATGTATATATTAGATATATACATGTCCGTATCCGTATATGTAAAATGGTCTGCGTAAGCGCATGTAAGCGCTATGTATGTAAGTTTGATGGTTTTTCCAACGGCAAACTGCCATCTTCAAAGAAAACGCAATGGAAACAGTAGCTTCAGAATGATTGTGCGCGACAACAACGAAAGCTTCATGAGTGCTATCCCCAACCTGAACGCAGCAAATATTGGAAACTCCAAGTTCTCACGGAAGGTTTTGCAGCTATCGGAAACACAATGGAAACAGTAGCCTCAGAACGATTGTGCGCGAAACAAACTAGAAGCTACATAGGTGCTATCCCCAAGCTGAACGCAACAATATTGAACACTCCAAGTGAATCGATGCTGTCATGGAATGTATCGCAGCAATGGGAAACACAATGGAACTGATGCTGTCNTGAACGCAACAATATTGAACACTCCAAGTGAATCGATGCTGTCATGGAATGTATCGCAGCAATGGGAAACACAATGGAACTGATGCTGTCAAAGTACCCCAATCATACAAAAGCATCCTTCTTAAATGCTATCACCCAAGCAAACGCAATGCGGGGCGACTTTCCGTATTAGACTTCTGCAGCTAACTCTGGTACTTACCCTTGAACGGGGCGACTACCCGATCTGGGTGTACCTTGGTAAATCTGCTTGGGACCTTCATGGCCGACATCCTGTTTTCGACGGGATTCGATCGATGGCTTTAGATCTACAAATTGGGCTCATGTCTTNCATGGCCGACATCCTGTTTTCGACGGGATTCGATCGATGGCTTTAGATCTACAAATTGGGCTCATGTCTTGATCTTGATATCTTTAAAAACCCTTTGGTCTCGTGATTGCCATCCAAAAGCCTTGAAACTTTTCACGGACAACGCCCTTTTAAGAATCTGTCACCGTCAGCGGTTGGAGGATGCAGTTGGTCCATACTTAGGGGTTCAAAATTTAGACTGATGATGAGATTTGATATGTCAGAATCGTTAAGATTTCGTCCGGATTGAAGATAACATGTGAAGGCATCAGTGCTGGCTAGCAGTGTACCCGAACATAGCCAGCACTCAATACAACGTTCGCTGTACGTGTTGCCATCGTACGACAGACGAAATGCAAGACCGCTCTGTACCAGTTGTGTTGATGCAAAGGTTTCCTGCCTAACTCAGCAGGTGTCTAGAATTTATGTTTATTTTGGTCGGGTTCGCGCGCGGGGGCATCCATTTTATACCTAAAAATCGCGCGCGAACCCAACCAAAAAAGAGTTTAAACTTTTTCTTGGCAAGGGAACCCACTCAGCAAGCTGCTGATCCCGTTGGCAGCCAATTGTTGAAAGGGTGTCGCATAATCAGATCTTCACACACGCATGGGTCTACCCTTCGGTCTGCAGTAAAGCACCGTTTGGCGCAGGTGGATGCTAAGGGCAACGCATTGGTCGCTGGTTCTACGCAAGACTCCCTGGATGGTTGCCACAATGCGGGTGACCTGGACGCTTTTCTCATGAAGTTTGATGCCCAAGGTGTCCATGAGTGGACCCGCCTCTATGGCGGTGAATACACAGATGAAGCTCGCGCTCTTCAGGCAGAGGGGGTTGTGCTGTTTCCTAAAGAACACTGAAGGGGGTTGCACTCTGGGGCTCCTACGCGTTCTCATTCTGACTGCGCAAGCTTGCAAACAAGTTTGCCCATAGTCGAATCCTGCAAGTCCATGTCAATTGGTCGAACCCTTGCAAGCAACAGTTGGCGCGGAAACCTCTGTTTCCGAGTCACATTCTCGCTGTGGCCCGGGGTCCATTCCAGTGTTGTGGAATGCCGTTGCGCGTGACAGGCTAGCAAGGAAGAATTGCATTCATTCCGCGTGGCAGGCGCAGCTATTCCGATATCTGCACGATACTTGCAACCCGCAAAGCGCTCGTTGAGAATGGTGACGTTTGTGAGAAAGGCATAGAAGGGTATTCTTTCTAGCATGCCAGTGGCAGGCACAGTATTTCAGGTCTGGGGACCATTTTTGTCACAGGAGTGCTGTGTAGCATACTGGGTTCCGAAAAAATGCCAAACAACTTGATAAGCAGGAGCTCGCCATATTAGACACCCCTTGCCCTCCCATTTTGTTGTGTGAAAGCAGGGGGTCTGGGGGCTTCCAGTGCCTGTTGCAACTTCTTTGTCCGTGGTAGATTTTTAATTGAGAACAGGTAGCGCCTCACGGAAGTTTCGAAAATAGCATGCGGCTGCAGCTATGGGAGATGAACTGCTTGTCGGAAACTGGCTGACATGAGTGCCTGGTTGAATAGCTGGGAAGTCTGAATGGGCCATTGAAAGTTTGCACGCGCACCAAATTGTTGGCTGAAAGTTTGGTTGAGTATACAAGCCTCCTCTTCTCTGACATATATATATATCTCTCTCTCTCTCTTCTATCGTCTTTCGGCTAGCAAGCTTCTCAAAACTACTTCTTCCCTGTATAGCCCGGACAGCTTCTGAGTGGTGCGTGCACGGCGGCAGCAGTGCGACGCAGCACGAGGTTCATGTCCAACAGACTGCTTTGTACACATCCCAAAGGCCGACGGGAGAGTTTTGCCTTCCATGGTATTCCACAAGCCGTGGGACTATACACCATAAAACAACCCTAAGATGGCATCAGCACAGGGATGTCAGGACCCTGACTGAAAGCCGAGTTGGACACGGCCCTTGTCGCACATGCCCACCTGTCCATTAACCAACGATCAGTTCGCGCAACTGTAATGTAGCGCGCTAAAGAAGATAGGAAAATCCAAATGGTACTTTGATCCGATTGAGAGGACCAACCAAATTTAAAAATGAGAGAAACAATGGTGAGCACTAGTTTCCCCAAAGCTGGGTAAAAACACGACAAGCCACATGCAATCACTGTCGACATGCTGCCCCACTCGCTTGCTGTCTCGACCCGAAGGATGCCGCTCCCCAAAGACATACCGGTGCCTTGTCGGACATCAAACCACAATCTACAAGCTTGAGAATTGTAGCAGGCCACGTGCATCGGACATGCAGGCCACTCTGTCCCACAAGTGCTTGAAACCAAGAAAGCCACTCAGGGTAGCATCCATGCCAACTGGAATTTTGCGCCGGGTTGTCAGCCTGAAGAGAATCGTTTGCCAGGTGCCAATCAAGCAAGCCAGTACAAGTACTCAAGGCACTGAAATCGAGACAGGCAATGAGACGTGCACGGACTACCTCGAGAGCAGCTTTGTTTGTGATCACATCCTTCACACACGACTAGGAGTAGGCGTGATGCCCAAAGCAGATAGCATCAGGGGATGCATAATAACAGCCAATGCCTTTCTGCCGAAGGAGCCACACGAGAAGGAAACAAGGCCACGGTGCAACGATCTTCCAAGCATGGGTTGTAAACAGCCCCACTAACTGGAAAGACGTGGGCCGAGGGCTACTTCTTTCTGTATAATACCTTTTCTGCCAAGCCCTGTCGTCTGAGTATGCCTCTTCTAGTGAGCCATTCAACCATTTGCAAGCCCAAGGACATACAGTCAACAAATTGTCGTTCCAACGAAACCTTGCCGAAGTCTATTTGGAGAAAAAACGTCCGCCAATAGGAACCAAATCGACAATTCGTCAGGACCTATAGTCTGCCAGCAAAGGGTTTAAATCTAAGAGCGACTTGTTTTGGTTGATAGTTAGCATCTTGGTTTTGTGTCCAAAAAAGGCAGAAGCAGTCTTCACAGTGATCCGGTACCTATCTGACGGTTTGCTTTCAGTTTGGATTTCCCTCGAGTTCCCATGCCATCTAATGGGCAGTAAACAGATGCTGACCAATTGCAGGTGGATGAAGCGGGCAACTCTTGGGTGGCGGGCGCTACAGCGAATGCCCTCGGCGATGGTGCCACAAACGCTGGCAGTTTGGACATCTTCCTCATGAAGTGTAACGCGCAAGGTGTTCCCCAATGGATCACACAGCGCGGTGGTAAGAAATCTGATGAGGCGGAAGCCCTTCAGGCAAGTGGGGCGCTGTCATCACTGGGATCTCTTCTCTGGAGTACGTTGTCTGGATTTGTGGGACACTTTGGAACACTGGGACAGTTTGGGACACTTTTGGGACACTGTGGGACACTGTGGGACACTGTGGGACACTTTGGGACACTTTGGGACACTGTGGGACACTTTGGGACTTGATTTGGGACTTGATTTGGGACAGTTTGCGACACTTTGCGACTTGATTTGGGACTTGATTTGGGATACTGAAAATTCTTTTGGCTTCTTTTGGTACCTGAATCATAAAGGTTCATGCACAACATTTCGCAGAAGTTTGAGGGACGAACATGTAGTATGTGTATATAATAGTAATATATAGTTATACTTATACATATATAATAGGCAGATTTTGAGTAGACCAATTCAAAAGTCCATTGCCTTTTGGAAAAGATTGTCTTGATACTGACGCAGGGCCCCCCAATAAGGCCAATGCGCCCAAGAGGGTTGGAGAGGTTTTAGGGCACATTCTTGTGGCTTGGTGCAGTTGGATGCCGCTATCTATAGGCTGCTCGCGGTTGACAATCGTGTTGTCCAGGCGTTTTGCTGGTGAGGTGCAGTAAGAGCCATGCAGAATCATTTATTTCAGAAGCATTCCGGAATGAATGTCTTGACTGAACTCACCAAGGTATGCAAACATATGCGAACAATCTAGCCAAACATTGCTGGCACCTGAGACGCGCAAGTCTCTTCTAGACTCTAGACAACCCTCTTGGCACACAAAAGATCTGAATTCCGAGACCGGCTTGTTTGGGTTGATATGAGTTCACGTCTTAGTTTTGTGTCCAGACTGAAGCATGCAGTTGTGCCATGTACCGTTTGATCTTCATTTTTTTCCGAAAGCTTTGGCGGAAGTCGTTTCAGAGAAGACCTGGCTGTCTTCCATTCCAAACTCCTGATTCTTCACACAGACACGTAAAGTGGATAAACGCCGTGCCACATGAGGTAGTATGGTAATGGTTCTCCCATTTGTGCAAAACCAAGACAATTAGATACAGTACAATGAAGATCTCCGAAGCTATGTATGTGCATCGCATGGCAAATGTTTCACATGCACTGGTTCAAACAGTCGGTATTTGAATAAATGTAAAAAGACATATAGCAAAACGCTGACCCAACTCAAGAGCCAGGTTGCGTCAACCGTGTAGAGATCGAAGGACAAACAGGCATGACATGAACATCCATGTAAAAACACCGGCGAGGCGGTTCTTGGCTTTGCTTTAGCCACATCGGAGCAAGAAAATCCATGACTTGCCTTCCGGATTTACCCTTCGACTTCATCATGATTTCATATCTGGCAATTGATCTACAGTGCTTAGTCCTGTAGGGGCGTGCGGATTGACTCGCACCTTCTCAACCTGTCTTTTTCCAACTTGGGATGGGAACGCCTTTGTGTTTTGCCTTTTGCTTTGAGCCCTTCCATTCTAAAGGTCCTTGTAAAGAGTTTTAATTGCGAAAGCCAGTCGTGTTGTGTTGGAAACCCTCGCGAAAGTTTTTTCCGAGTTCGTGAAAGGAACAATTTTATTCGCGAAAGTTTCGCGAAAGTTGGACATTATGAATCATTATATTTCATCATTGTATACATATCAACTTGTAAAGGGCTACCACCCCTGTCGCCCGGGGGTCCGGCAGGAGAAGGGTGGTTCAGTTCACTGTGTGGTGCTGTACTCCGGACATTTACCTTTCCCTTCATAGGTAGCAGTTCGCATCCAAATATCATGGTCCTGAAGCACATGCTTGATCCTTGGACCTGCCGCTGGTACTGCCTAAGGTTGCTTTCTCAAGTCCCAGGCAACAAGCTCCAAATGGAGCAGCCAAGCTTCCAAAAGTGAGGCCTTGCGAGAGCCAAACACCAAGGCCCCTGGCGTTTGCTTTTAAGCTTTTTCCTCTGATGCGACCCCTGCTGATGGCTGGGGTCGGCAGATAGGGATATTTTCGCGAAAGTTCCGCCAAAGTTCTGCGAAGGAGCGGGCGCAAGTCGAAGTGCATTTTGAAGGGGGTGGCCCAGGAAGTCTTGTAAAAAAGAAAGCAACCAGCACGGCTGAATTTGTCCTGAGAATGCTAGCTGCATGTTCACAAGGCTATCAAGAAGTGATCCGTGATAATTTGGCGTAATTTGGCATTTGATGTCTGCATCTTCATAATCTTCATAAGAGGCATCATTGCCCAACATGGGTTCCGCGAAAGAAACATGGAGATCGCGAAAGTTTCGCGAAAACAATTTTTTTATTCGTGAAGACTGGCCGTTCCGGGATAAAGGAATTTTGATCAAATCCCATCTTTCACCATTCTGTCACCATTCTTTCACCATTCTGTCACCATTCTGTCACCATTCTGTCACCATTCTTTCACCATTCTTTCACCTTTTTGCAGGACAAATTATATCAAGCAATTGCGGAATATCTTTGAGTTCCCATGCCCCACAGGTGGATGGAGCGGGCCAGGCCTGGGTGGCTGGAAATACATGGAGCTCCCTGGATGGGCACAGCCATGCGGGCAGAAACGATGTCTTTCTCATGAAATTTGATGCCCAAGGTGCCCACCAGTGGACCCGACAACGCGGTAGTCCGAGTGATGATGTGTTGAACGCCTTGAAGGTGGGGTGTGACGTCATCTCGGGGTTTTTCCAGCAAAGCTTTGGGACCTCCAGGGTCTATGTTCCAAGCTCTCAAGACTGACTTGGGAAACAATCCGCCCAAAAACCTTGGAAATGTCCAAACCCACTACCGAGAATCTTTCTCGAGCACACTTCCAGGATAAATTTGATCTAACGTTACATCAAAATATTTTAAGAAATATCGACATCTAAGTGGAACAGTGTACAGACCCCAACATCCGGCATTCAATGCACAAGTCTTTGTGCTTTACGGCGTGCAAGTCTCAGCTTGAAGCAGTTTTTATCAGCTTTTGGAGTGTGAAATTCGAGATTGTATTGTTTGCTGTTATGAACTGACTTCATATATCTTCATTTGACTTCATGCAGTTTCCTGTTTCCCCTCATACAGTGGGGGCAGGCAGTTGTCGATTTGGTGTCATGTTCGATGAGAGTTTTTCGTCGAGAGCTGACCAGCACAGGTGGATGGCAACGGCAACTGTTGGCTCGCTGGCTGGACAAATCCTGGACTGGATGCTCATAACTATGGCGGGGCTTTTCTAATGAAATTTCTCGTGCCTGTGCCGGGTTGGAGGGTTAAAGGATGTTGGGAAAAAATCCAGCCTCCTTAGCTGCCACGAACAGCTTGCGAGAACAACACAAAAAGACACTTACTTTATAAGTATGTAGATGCAGCAGATGCAGCAGATGCAATTACATGCAATTACCAGATTCTCGCAGTTGTTCCTTTTTTCTCGGAGAGAAGTCCGTCCTGCTGCAACTTTTGACCACAAGGAATCAGCCAGGTCCATCCAGGTCCCTCGCCAGATAGAAGCATATGATGTTTATGATGTGTATAATATATATATATATATATACATGTATTAAGGGCAGTTGATTGTAGATAAGATGCGTCCACACATAAAATGCACGAGTATCACAAGTCTTTATAAATGAGCAGGGACCACCGCACCCCCCCTCCCCCCCAGCCAGGGCCTGGGGGAGGCGGGTTCCCAACAACAACAGTCCTACATGTGCAGTGTTTGTGCAGCAGACAGCATTTCGGGAGTTTACAGTTGGTTCTGGGAGTGCTCCGCCACCGGGGACTCCTGGCTTGCCACCCAAAGCCGAGCAAGACACCCTTGATCTTCTGAGGGGTGGCAAACTATGGTTCACGCAGGCCGTCTACTGGAAGGAAGCCACTCAGTGCGCGGGGACGGTCACCAACCTTCATTACGACGGGGGGGAAGCCTGGGTGGACCTCAAGCTGGAAGGGACCAAGAGCGAACATCTCTTCAGGTATCTGACCGGGGTACCAGAGAGAAAGATTCGAGGTCACCTTTGCCCAGACGCATGCGGACGAGCTTTCAGCAGAGGACGAGAAGGTCAAGGACAGGGAGGACTGGATGTCCAATCTCCTGGCAGCAGGGAGAGAAGACGACGAACTGGCGGCGTTGAGAGAGGAGGCAGAAGATGCCGTGCAAGGAGATCGCCGTCCGGAAGGGCGCAAGGATACAGGGAAGCAGAACAAGAAGAAGGAGAAGAAGGAAAAGGTTGCACGGAAGGCCGAGAAAAAGCGTCGGTCTCCCAGTGAGGGAGGTTTGCGACGAAAAGGAGGGCGGGATCTTGGGGTGATCCTGGGAGGCAGCGGTCTAGACCCCGATCCCAAAAAGAGGAGCCGCATGATTAAGAGGGCAAAGAGGATTGTGAGGAAAAGCAAAAGGAAGAAGAGCAGTTCTTCGCTTACACATCCTCTCACGGGGGCAAAGCAGCAGTAAGAAGATGCGAAGGACAGTTTCAAAAATCAACAGCTTCCTCTTGGCTTGCAACCTTCATCCGGTTTGGGCCTATGTGAATACGGCCGACAATCCGGCCGACCGGCCGAGTCGGCGCCGAGTGAAAAAGAAATGGGTACAGTAACTCAACGCCACTTGGAAGGTCGCACGAAGCAAGAGAGGATGGCTGAAAACGTCTGGGTCCTTTGCAGTCTCTTACTGTCCAATCCCGCACCAAGAGCCGATATGAATCTGCCCGCAATGGCTTCTATTCTTTTCTCAAACAGAACCATCTGTCACTTCCGCGTAAACGTCAAGATCTTGACCCCCTTGTTTCGGAATTTATCGAGTTTCTTTGGTTTTGTGGTGAATGGCGCTCAAACGCAAATGATACAGTGGCAGGTTTGCAGGACAAGGACCCCAAACTCTGTGGGTGTCTTCAGGCCAGCTGGAGGCTCCGAAAGACCTGGAGTCTCGAGGAGATACCCAACAGAGCCCCCGAGGGGGTGGTGCATGCCATATGGCTGGATACGCCATCTTGCACGATAGGCTTAGTTTCGCTCTTAGTTTACTTGTGGGATTCTATTCTATGTTGCGGACGGGAGAGCTTCTCGGTCTTTCTTCCCATCATATTGCCATGTCTGGCCCCAAACAAGTTGCTGTCCTTTCGTTCGGACTGACCAAATTTAAGGGGGCAACGGCAAGGGGCTCTTGAGAGCGCCACTTTGGGAGTCGAGGCTGTCCTCAAACTCCTTTGGAAATGGAAGAAATCTTGCCCAGCAAACACTGCTTTGTGTCAAGCCCCGCATAAGTGGCGTGCTGAATTTGCGGCCACCTTGGCGGCATTGAAGCTCGAAGAGTTCGGGTTCCGCCCGTATTCCCTTAGACGAGGGGGAGCGAACCATTGGTTTAGGCACCATGGGTCTCTTGATAAACTCATGCTGCAAGGTCGTTGGGCGGCTCAGCAAGATTTATATCAATGAAGGTTAAGCCGTTTTGGCTGACATGAAAGTCCCCGTTCACTTGTGAAACCCTTTGTAGCTAATTACCGTTCGGCTGTCCGTTAGCTCCCAAAAACTTGAGCAGCTGTTCGCAGGACTGGGGGACGTGGAGAGACCTTCAAATGTGAGATATTGCCGAAATTTCCCCTTTTTAACAAGTACCTGCACCCTGGGAGAGCCTCGGTTTGGCGAGGCCCTAGGGGGTATTGGGGAAGTTTTATTTCTTTCGGTTTGGCGGAAGGAATAAAACTTGAGCCCCTGAGTCCATTTGATGTTTGGAGCTCATGGTTTGAGCTTATGTGGGAAAACTGGCCAAATTTGGCCTTTCATTGAAACAGAGGTTCTGGTTGGAATCCTACTCTTTCTCCGCTTTCGCTTTTTTCTGACAAATTTCGGCTTGCTATGCGTCAAAATGGAGCCAGCTGAGCCTTTATATATATATTTTTTTTTATATACCTATAGTATATGGGCACCCTGTGCAATGAGTCCTATGCAGGTACGCTACGAAACATGTGTAGGTTAATATGTAGGGTGCAAGGAGTATATAGGTAGTGATGAAGCAATGTAAATGCTACACATAAGTGTAGAATGTTGGTATGTTAGTTAGGTATATCTATATGTATATATATATAATAAAAAATATATATATATATATACAAATATATATATATATGTGTGTGTATTTAGGTAGTAGAAATATATATCTATATATAAATATATACACATATATTTGTAGGTAAATACTGTATCCAAGCATTTGGTATGTAGGATTATATAGTTATGCATAAGTAAGCTTTGAGCATATAATCTATAGGTAGCAAGTATGTAGCATAAAGGCATACACTGAGTGGCAAACCATGTGTGGGGTACGCTATAGTGAGTACATAAACAGGCTTTGGGTAGTGTGCGCTAGATGTGTTAGAAATATACAGCTAGACAGGGTCCAGTGACGAGGTTCTGGCTCTCAAATGCTGCAAATAGCGTACAAATCGGCAACGGGAGGCAATGCCTCCCAAATGCTTCAAATTGCTTGCTAATGCGAGGTTTGGGCGGGGGAGGGGGGGGTGTGTGGTTCCGGGGACCGGGTTCATATAATTATACATATTCTTTTCGACATCTCCGCGAGCGGGTCACCGGTTGAGCCCCAGTCTGTGGTGGTTTGCTGAGGCTGGTGACGATTGCAGCCAGGCAACATGTCCTGCTGGCTACGCACGAAGTCCCTCGCAGAGTGGCGGTGACATCACTTGCTGCGTGCTGTCCAGTGCTTCAACCTCCACCTGGACATCGTCAACAATGGTAACAATGGCATCCACCCGAATCAGAACAACGCCATCAACGAAGACGTCAACCAGCATCACCGGAACAAGATCATCAACGGCAGCATTGACCAGAACAGCTTCAACGACAGCATCGACCAGGACAGCATCAACCACAGCATCCACCAGGACAGCATCAACCACAGCATCGACCAGGACAGCATCAACCACAGCATCTACCAGGACAGAATCAACCACAGCATTGACCAGAACAGCTTCAACGACAGCATCGACCAGGACAGCATCAACCACAGCATCCAGCAGGACAGCATCAACCACAGCATCGACCAGGACAGCATCAACCACAGCATCTACCAGGACAGAATCAACCACAGCATCGACCAGGACAGAATCAACCACAGCATCGACCAGGACAGAATCAACCAGGACAATATCAATCACAGCATCGACCAGCAGCGCCAGCGCAACATCATCAACGACAACATCAACCAGCACAACATCGCTACGCATAGCAACAACTAGCAGGTCCAGCACATTATCCAGCACGAGCGCAGAAGCACAGCTGCTGGCATTTACAGGGTTTCTTGGCTAGTTTCAAGAGGATGTGGTTGCCGAGAGGTGTTGCAGGTCATATCCCGCTAGCTCACAGGTATGAGTCTTCCAGGGGAGGTTGGAAACTGCATTCGCAACCTGAGGTCACAGCTGGAAGTCGCTGCTCGCCAACACACTGCTTAACTACTGGTAATCAAGCATGGCTGGCTGGGAAATCCATGTTATCACGGGATGAATCAACATAAGTATATACGATGATATACGCACATAGACGTAGGATTTTAATGGATTTTCCATTGACATCTTTGATAAAGCAGTCAGACACAAACTTGGAATTTCGGGCGGTGCACTCGTGTTGCTGAATGATCAGCTTGAATTGAACCGCGAGTTTGTGGAGGTGCCGAATTGTTTCTGTCAGATGTGATGTGAAAAGGATGCAGATTGATCGATTTGTTTATTTCAACATATTTCAACACTAGAAATCAACAGAAGCGATGTTTGCTTGTGCGACGCTTCACTACATCTTCTTTCCATGTCCCAATCACAACTGTTTTGGTCTCTTGAATGAGGAACTACAAGAATCAACCACAACTGCAGTTGATCTTGAGACCCTGACGAAGCCGTGGATGTCAAACGCCCAATTGATCGACTTGGGCTTGAACACTGCTGGTGCTGGTACATCAAACGAAGATGATTCGACTGGACTGCCACTTGTTCCAAACTGGGCAAGTCGAGATGAAACATGGGCCACGGCTTATAGTTGTTTCTTTGCACACAAAAAAACGGTCATAGACAGTTGCCCGAAATTTCCGGAAGTGTGATGTTGTCGTTCTATGTGTTGTCTTCAAGGCTGGTGGCTGCGGTGGTGGCTGCGGTGGTGCTGCCGTTGCTGACGGCCTGCCTTTGTGCTGCCCTGGGCATTTGGTGCTACCGTACGAAGCTCCGCCAGCTTCAAGGCTCCAAAATCCACGAAATCCACGATGAGTTGCTATCCAGAGCTATCCATAGCTATCCCCCTCTATTCATGGGATTCCAAAAATATCAGATCTATGATCTATCAATATCTATCATGAACCCATTCTCAAGATTTTCAGGTGATTTCAGGGACAGGATGAACATCTTGGATGGAATAGTGACATCAAACATTGTTGATGGTTTCGGTCAAGATCACGGCGCACATTTCCAGGCAAATTCCCCTGATGCAAAGTCGTTTCTCTTGAAGAGCTGAGCAAGAACGAAAATACCATTCCATAGCTGCAGCGTATAAATGCGTATAGATGTTGTAGTGACTTGGATCGATGGTTCTCGGCAATGTGATGATCATTGATGTCAGCCTTGGGTAAACAGACCTTTGTTAGTTGGGATTATAAGTTATAACATGTTATAACGCTTTGTTCAGTCTGAGGTTAACCTTATTGAACTTATGTTGTCCAGACGGGCCAGGTGCCGAAGCAGAGGTCCCAAATCCCCTGGCGATGCTGCCGCCCCTTGCGCGGTCTGTGAAACCTCTAATTTTCTCATGGGACTCCAGGACAGTTTGACGAGTTTCTTTGATGCGACGTTGGATGATGTTTGGGATGTGTTGATGTGCTTCGTTTGGTCGCGGGGTCCCTTTTGCGGTTGATTGTGATTTGACATGTCTTGTTGCACACCTTATTTTTGGCAGGATGACTGCAGAATGGCCTCGGGGAAAAGTTCAGAAGCTTTCCGTGTCTTCCCAAGATCGTTATTGCTCTCCAGCAATAGCACCTGGCAACGGAAATCCACAACCATGATGATTAGTGATGAGTTTTTTTTCAAGCTGAGGATGATCCATTGCCATGTCTACTTTTTTGGATGATGGCAACGGAAAGCGATATAGATGAATGATGGATGATCATGGATGGTGATGGATGGTGATGGATGGTGATGGATGATGATGATGGAATGCAAACTGCAAAGCTCATCCCACGTCAGCTTTCTAAGGTGGGGGAAGCAGCTTTTGAATTGAGCGGTCGCCAATTTCAGTTTCGACCAGGGCAAGTCCGACATTTCGCCTGGGAAGATGGAACTGTCCAGACTGTGCAGAGCATTCAAAAGACGCTTGTCCAACTGATGGACCTGATACCCTGATATGTGGCACGTGTGTCAATGCCTCCTGCTGAGTATGGGATGCTCATAAGAAGCCATCCATGCTTTACCATTCAGTGCTTCGTACCTTCCAACATTAATTAAGATCAATTAAGTATATTCGCTTCGACATGCTTGGACTTGTTTTGTTTTGCAGATTGTTTTCCACGCTTGTCCTTGTTTTTTCCTTGGCTTCACCGTTTCCATTGTGTTTCATCACAAATATCTTAGCCCCAAGTTGTCCCAAGCCTCGTCCCAGTCGACAGGAACGTGGTGTGGTGGCGGACGCAGCATCCCCATCCTGCTTGGCAACGCTTCAGGCAGTTGATCAAATATGATCAAATCACGGGAAAATATTGCAGAATCTGTAGAGAATCTTCCAAATGTGCCAGAGATTTCCTCTTCGAAAGTAGTCAATCGGTCCCATAAACACATATTCTCGCACAACCTGATGAAAAGCATATATCATCGAAGTACGTCAAAAGCCGGTTTCAGCACAGTGGCCAGACTAAAGCATGTTGTTATTCCAGGAAGCTCAATTTTTTGGGGCGGACACAAAGCTTTCCTGATAAATATTGCAAAGCATGCCAACTCTCTGAAGAATCACAAGAAGCCGCTTTCAGGGCGGGTACAAATTAGTCAGGCAATTGCTCCGAAGCATGCGAAACCCTTGGAGCGTCATACCACAAGTATATTTTGCTTATGTGCTTTTTGTGATATGCATCCTTCCCGCAGTCTGCCTTCCTCATTGATTCATGGGGTCCAAAACCGGTCTGGTACCCAAGAACGAAGCACGCACGCAACTTCATCACGCATACAATCCCTGTGCACAACATGCCACCATGATCCACCATGCGTACCATTGAAAATTTGACAGCCACCACCGCCAACCACCGATCCACACTCACCATTGTATTTTTGACCCCCAAGAAATGAAGTCCTGTCACCCTGATATCAAATACCTGGGTTTCGCGATCTATTGATTACTCATTACAACAAAGCTGACTGAGAGATGGATCTACACCACTAAAGCTCAATGTCCTGAAAGAATACAACGGCATACAGTGTCTGTCGGGTCCGGTCGTAAAAGGGGAAGGTGTCACGCAAACATCCCAATAATAGTTTCTTGTATAGAAACAAGGTGTATACCGTGATGTTGCCATGACCAAGTCAGGCGAGAACATGAAGCGTGAAAATGTGAGCACGAGGCAGACAAAAATGATTGTGGTTGCATTGAACATTCACACCTTTTCCCGACGTGGAAGGTCGAGGCTGTTTGCGCTACAATTAGCATGTGACATGGCCAGGGCCACTCAGGCTTAGGACAGGCTGAGACAAGGGTTTCCGATTTCCATTATTCGACATTGTTTTGTTGGGAATGAGAGCATATGCAGCCGAAAAGGGACAACCCATCCTTGCTGGAATAGGCCATTCGTGTGTTCTTGTTTTTGGATGTTGGGTCAAAGCAGTGGGATGAACCAATGACAAGGCAAAACCTTGTGGTTGGGCAGGCCGCGGATCGAAGGATCGAAAAATGCTCACAAAACCTAATAGTAACAAAGTACACCAAAACCCTTCAACCGATTCCGCGTAAGGCGCAGGCCCAATCTCAACAAACTCTTCCAAGTTTATTGGACGTCCAAACTTTTCAATCACGATCTTTTTGGGTTGCTACATACCCCTGTGCCTGTGTTCAACCCACCATCGCGACCTTCCCCATTTGTGCATGCACAACCCACTTCGTCCATCATTCATTTCTTCGACTAAAGAAATCCTTTATCATGGGGGATAGATTAGTTTGGTCCAATATGAAAGACAACATCTTCCAGAATTGCGCACCATCCTGCTGACTCCCACTCTCCAACCTCACCGCACCGCGGATCCATGTTGCATCCCTCTTCCCAGTCACTCCCACTTTGCCCTGCACCGTAATTTTTCTACTATGTATACAGTTCCTCTTCGTCATTCGTTCACCTGCATATCACGAAAACACAAGGGGACATCAGTGTTGGAAGAGACGACGTCCACCTGACTGCACATCCGCGTGGCCCAGGTGGGTTTGCACTCCAAAATGCCAAGTCGGAAATCACCACGACATGGAGCTCACGGACTCAGAGGGTGATGACTACAGATACTTTGCGTCAAACAGCTCATAGCCAATGGTTCATTCATAATGTTAGGCCAGTGATAGCGACATCTCAAGAGCTCAGAGATCGGCTTGGCACCCCGGTAGTTTTTTTTTAAACGTGGCAAGGTCCTTCATTCATGTAATTTCATAATATTTCGCATAAAGTCCATGTATATTCATTAGCAATCATTTCCTTGGCATTGTTGTTTTCAATGTGCCAAGCTCCTGCAAAGCACAAGATGTGTCAGTTCGAGAGAGAAAATCATCTTCAACTGGAATTCAACATGCATGGCACTTTTGGCGCCAAGAGTTGTGTTTTCAAAGACTAAGGATGCGCATCGTGCTCGCGCTTCCGAGCTGCTGGAAAGCACTGGTGCTGCAAGCACCACCAGGTGTCGCAACTGACTTCAAGTGGAGCTCACGTTTGCTGTAAAACTGAAAGCAGTCCATGTTTTAATCTCAAGACATGCGACAGTAACTGTTCCGACAGTTTGCTGACCTTCAGGCGCATGTGTGCCCAGTCTGTGCAGAGCTGCCACCCGAGATGCCCACCTTGGGTTTAGCAGCCACCTATTTGGTGGACGTCTTTCCACCTTTCGCCCGCAGAATCTCGACATCAAACACTGTATCCAAATGATTGACCATGTACCGTATGACCGTGTGTTCCGTTTCAGTTTTTGGTCTTTTACGATTTTAGGATGGCCCAAGCATACCCAAGCATGCCCAAGCAACGCTGCCGAGGTGCAACTACATGGGTCTGCCGGTCTCCTGCCTTTATGATGATTGCAATTTCAGCAAATGGCATGATTCATGATTCATTATGTTTTACATTGAAGCAACATACTTCAATCCCGTGTGTGTAGTCTTTAGTTTTTCTTAATTACAATATGCATCTGAATGGTCGGTTGACTGTGTTCACAAGGCATGGGCTACAACAGGACATGTCCCAGAGATGGACGGCCCCATTGCAGCATTGTGGACGCGTTGGAAGATGCATACAGTGGCCACTTGGTTTCACCGTGATCATGCAAGGATGGCTGACACGAGGCAAAAGGGATGACAGATGATTTCATCCAGGGAACAATCATTCTGTGATTTTTTTTTTTTAAGTGAACATAACTGAACTTTTGTGCTATTATATCCTAGCTGGCAGTTTGATCGGATTCTTTGGGACAATCATGAACATGATCAACCTTTCAGCCATGCGGCCCAAAGCCAGTTATGTTCAGTTATGTTCGAACGACTGGAAAGCCCACAAGAAAAAGACAAAACACATTGAAAAACTCGAAAATGCCAAGTCTTGGCCCCTGCACGGTGTCTCACGGCATGAAAGTCTGAGGTCCTGCACTGTTTCGCTTTGCCAAATAGCCATACGACATCATACGACCATCGATCACTAAGGCAAGGTCACGCACTTCGTTTCGTGGTGCTGGGCATATTCCTTGAACAGCGTCGTCAGTGCCATTAAACGATGGCTGCACAAGTCCAACGAAGATGCACAGAACGTCTTTTTGTGGATGTGCTTCTTCTGTAACAACCAGTATCGGATCAAGGAAGAGGCTCCCAAGGGAAGCCACTGCATTTGATTGCATTCCTTGGCACTTCATCATCTTCATTCATCTTCAGTTGTTCGTTCGTGTTTCTGTTTCAGTGCTTCTCTAGGATTTTAGCCGCTGCGGCGCATGTTATGCATCAGGGAGACCAGCTTTTCAATGCCCTCCCTTTTCATCTCGAGTTTCGGTTGTCGTATGTTCGCTGGACAGATTTGCCCAGTGCCGGAGGCTGCTCAAACAGGAAGTGATGAGTTAAGGGAAATCTTTGAATCCCATCTGGTGGAAGCGGGACACATGCTGGTGTTGCTCGACACCATCGTGTCAGGGTCTTATTTGATGGAGTTGCATGCCTGTGTAACTGCATGCCTGTGTAACTGAGCGACGTGAATCCGAAACATGAGTGAAGTACCGCAGGATACGGTTTCCAAAAGACGTTTCGGAAAGAAACTCGAACATTATGCATGATTGGTATCAGGAGAAGAGAGGAGAAAGAAGCGTAGAACAGAGAAGGTTAGATTAGAGTAGAAAAGATAAAGATAGAGACGAGTATAGGACCAAAGAAAAGTATAGAGAAGACAAGAGGAGAAATGAGCACAATAGATTCAATAGAGTATTAGTAGAGAAGAGCAGAGTAGAGAGATGAATATCACGGTAAAGGAGAGAAGAGAAGAATAGCAGAGGATAGAGACGAAATGAGAGGAAGAATAGGTTTGGATCATTTTGGATCTGCTGCATGAAGGCCGGATTTGAAACAGAGCAAAGCAGTGGTTCAGCTTCTGTGGGGTGCTGATGGGTCGCGTGAAGACTTGTGAAGGGTTGTCGGGGCACCAAGGGGCACCTTTTGAGTTCAAGGTAGGTCAACTCCGTGATGTAGTGAGTACTTGTAGCAGGTAGAATAAAGAATAAAGAAGAATAGGACAGAGCAGATAAGAGAAGAACATAGAAGAACACACTGCCCCACTGAGGAGCCACGAAGACTCAGAAGAGATCAATGAATAGAAGCGCTCGTTCGAATAAAAGGGCTCATTCCAGAGACTAGCTAGCTCAAGCGAAGAGATGTCTCAAAATTATCCCGGCAAGAGACCCCAAACAGTGTGGGGGGTGTGAGAAAAATGTATGATAATGTATGATAATGCATGACAATGTATGATAATGTTGAGGATGATGATGATGATGATGATGATGAGGAGGAGGAGGAGGAGGATGAGGATGATTTTGATGATGATGGTGATGATGATGATGATGATGATACTGTTGAGGACGGTGATGTTGAGGATGATGATGTTGAGGATGGTGAGGTGGTGGAGGATTATGTTGTGGATGGTGAGGTGGTGGAGGATTATGTTGTGGATGATGAGTTGGAAGAAGATGATGCTGAGGATAAAGATGTTGAGGAGGATGAAGTGAGGATGATAATCCGGAAGATGAGGTTGAGGATGATGATGATGGTGTCCTAGCAAAATTTATGTACAGGTGTCTTTTAGGGGTCTTTTGGCAAGATCTCTTTATGAGATCGCTATAGGAGCTCTCTAAAAACCTCACTTGGAAAGATCCCTGTAAGAGACCTCTTGGCAAGATCTCTGCAACAGATCTCTATGCGTCTCTGTACAAGATCTCCAAAAGAAGTGTCCTGGCAAGGTCTCTTCACAAGATTTCTGTAAGAGACCTCTTGGCAAGATCTCTCTATGAGATCTCTGTAGAAGCTCTCTTGGGAAGATCTATGCAAGAGACCTCTTGGCAAGATCTCTGCAACAGAGATCTATGCAATGTCCCAGTACAAGATCTCCAAAAGAGGTGTCTTGGCAAGACCTCTGTACAGGATCTCTATTGGAGGTCTCTTGACACGATCTCTTTATGAGACCTCTGTAGAAGCCCTCCATAGTAGCTCTCTTGGCAAGATCTATGCAAGGGACTTCTCGGCAAGATCTCTGTAGAAGATCCCTAGATCTCCAAAAGAAGTGTCCTGGCAAGATCTTTTCACATGATCTCTGTAAGAGATTTGTCGGCAAGATCTCTTTATGAGATCTCTGTAGCACCTGTCTATATTAGATCTCTTGGTAAGATCTCTGTAAGGGACCTCTTGGGAACCTTTCTGTGCAAGCTCCCTATCAGAGGTCTCTTGGCAAGATCTGTTTCAGAAATCTCTGCGCAAGCTCTCTATAAAAGCTCTCTTGGCAAGACCACAACAGATCTCTATGCAAAGTCTCTGTACAAGATCTCTACAAGAGGTCTCTTGGCAAGGTCTCTGCACAAGATCTCTTAAAGAGCTCTCTGAACAAGATCTCTATATAAGACCTCTCTGTCGCAAGATCTCTGCACAGAAGCTTTTACACAGAGAAGTCTTTACACAGAGACGCTTTTACACACAGAAGCTTCTTACACACAGAAGCTTCTTACACACAGAAGCTTTTACACACAGACATGTCCAAATCGCACTTTTACACCAGTTTTTGAGGTTCGACCTCCATTTCTTGCGAAAGGGTTGCATCTGAAGTTGCAAAATTGCAATTTTACACCACTTTTTGCGACTCGAACCTCATTTCGTGCGAAAGGGTTGCATCTGAAGTTGCAAAATTGCAATTTTACACCAGCTTTTGAAGGTCGACCTCCATTTCGTGTGAAAGGGTTGCATCTGAAGTTGCACCGCGCCACAGCGAGAGCGATCCGATGCGCACAAAGTGAGGAGAGGGTCGCGCGAGCACATGTTAGATTTTCACAAGACATTGCGCGCACCACGAAAAACGAACATTGAAAATGTCAAAAACGACGTTTTACCATGCTTTACCTAGGTCTCAGCCACTTTTTTGTCGAGGTCCACGAAGTCCTGCGCCTGCCACGAAAAATAAGCCCGAGGTCATCGAAGTATTGCGCCTGCCACGCGAAATCATCATCGTGTCCAAAATCAAAATCAACGACAGTTTCACAAGACGCGACTTTCGACCCTTTAAAAACGTCGTCCAAGTTCACCAAATATTGCGCCTGCCACGAAAATGAGCTCCGAAAGCACCTCTCATTTTGAGCCACGCCTGAGAAGTTTTAGCAACGTGCAGAATGGCCCACGCCTGCCACACTTTTTGAAAAGTGCCAGTTGACCTGCACCTGTCTCACAAAACGACGTTTCGGACCTCCAAATGTCCCGGATGTCCCACGCCTGCCACACGAAATGGACATGGCTCAAAAAACGAGCACGGCACGCTGGTAAAAAGCCTGCGCAGTCGAAACGCACATGGACATCTCAGAGGGGAACTTTTATAGGAGAATTTACAGGAAATATGCGCGCCCCAATCCCCGCCGCAGCAAACTTTGTGCGAGCCTGCGCAGTCGAAACGAAACGATGAAACGCTTTATGCGGAAATGTACAGGAAAAATGGCGACACACCTTAACCACACCAGGCCTTTATTACTACCGTAAGAACCCCTCAGTGTGGACACACTGTTTTGGGAAAAAAGGAGATGGCTCAGGAGGAGAAGTAGCTCCGGAAAAAAATCTGAAAGAAGAAATGGCTCATAGAAAAGGAGCGACAGGAGATGCACGCAAGACTCACAGAGGTAATTTGAGGAACAGGTGACTCCAAAAAGAGGTCTCTCAGAGAATCAAAACATATCGAAACAACACAAACCATGCCACCCCAGAAAAAGAATGAAAAAGGAGGCAGCCCAATTAAGGGATCGCACTGGCATGGAACATCCTGTGACTGTTTGTCGACCAACCCACTAACTCGTATTTGTAAGACACGCGAAATTATGCTTGCAAAGGGCCGACCTGCAACTATTTGTGGCCCTCGAACGTGTCACTCACATAAACCAAATGCCTGCAGGACCTTAAATAGTTCTCTACCTCTCAGGTGAGGGTACCCAATCTAGATTTCAACAAGAAATCCCTCACGGACGGACACACGCACACGCCAGCTTCCCCACCACCATGTCATCGTCAGCCAGCCACTTTTGTTATCGTCAGCTTCTTTGCCAGTCTGGGCCCCGCCGGACCCGAACCCTGTGGCAAGCTCACCAGCTCGCTGGGCCGCGCCGGACCCGATCTCGCCAGTCCTCTGGGTCCTGGCAGAAAGAATGCCAAATAGAACGTCAGAAAAAAATCATTCAGACTGCCAGATCAAATGCTGGAAAGAATCTCATATCAAACGTCAGATAGGATGCCACATGGAATGTCAGATAGCATGCCAGATTAAAGTGTCAGTGTCAAAATATATGGCAAATAGATTCAAGTAGAATGTCAGAATAGTTTCCAGATAATGTGTGGGATAGTATGTCAAAAAAAATATATATATATATATATATGTATATATATATATATATATCTATCAGATAGCGGCTACCTGAACAACCTCCTCGCAGTGGCCGCGGGTCTCTGCATTGCCTCCGGGGCCTAGGCAGCACACAGAAGCGAACAGTTCAGTTGTGGTGTGTGCTTGTCTTGACTTGCCACAGAAAACTTGGGCTGTGTCTTCCAGAATCCAAAATGCATTGCAACATACAGCTCGAAGACGTAAACAGAAACAAAGCAATGCACAAGCTAATGGCTTCAATTTGCAACAGGTAGGTGAAATTCTCAAGCTGCTTACCCAGCTTTGCCACTTGGCAGCGGGAAATTGTTTCAGCAACTTAGCACATTGATGGGTCAGGGAATTGGAGCTGTCGACACCCACAAAAACAAAGGAGGAAACAAGCCCAACAAGGGAACGAAAGAGCGCAAAGAGACACAGGGGCGACACTGGTGGTGCGAGTTCTGGCCAAAGGAACGCAGCGCCCGCTTCCGCCCCACAGGATGCCAGCAAGAAACAGCCTTCTCAAGCATCCAAGTCTTTTGCGGAGGTGGCTCGAACGAACACACCGTTCAAACTTTGGTGTTTGAGAAAGTTCGACTGGACAGGCCAAGTTTTGACTTTTGATTCGGAATGCGTGGGATCAGCCTGGCAATTTGTCAGCAACAGCGCTATGTGAATCTGAAGAGCAACTTAGTGAATTTTGTGAGCTCAAGGGTTTGACAGAAAGTGATGCGGCAGATCAGACAAGAGAATTGCACGTCACTGCACTTTTTTGATGGTTCATGAGAAGCAAAGCAGATGGACGGCAGAGAGTTGAGAATCATACCTGGCAAAATAGCTGGGAAAGTTCCGCCAATGCAGGCGTGCCTGATAGCCTTGAAAGGAAGGGGACCAACACTCGAAAGGGCAACCGTTGCTCCTGCAGTTCAGGCTGGGACTGTGGTTGTGAGATTGAGCGTTGAAGCGAGTGGCACGTGAGCCAAGAGTGGCAGAGCATCCAGGCCAAACCAAAGCAAGTGCCCAGTCATGGTTGCAAAGGCATGTGCCCGTGCATGCATGACATGCAGGCTTTCCAGGAGGAGTGCATCAAGGGCGGCGGCAAGCCGGTCAATACTGCTTTGTTGAGGATTGAGCATTGCTTGCTTGTTCAGGTAAATGGCTTTGGTTCGTTGAGCCTCTACTCCACTGGAACAACAGTGTGGTGGAGTCATGTGACGTTGAATGGATCAAAAAAGGTCCTGAGTTTGATGGCCCTAGCTATCTCCAAAAGGTCCGGAGCTTGGCAGGCGATCTTGGCCTTGCAAGGCTCTGTTCCTATTCCAATGCCCAGAGCATGGCGCATCAGTGGTGTGCCCCGACAATGGTCAACCAGCACCCTTACTCAAGAACTCACACGTGCTGGCTTGCAAGGTCGAAAGATTTTGTCTCGAAAGACATTGAGAGCTTTGAGATAGAATGCCAGATACAATGTCACAAAGAATGCTAGATAATTTCAGAATATGTGTCAGATTGTCAGACAGAATGTCAGATAGATAGACTATCAGAATATTTGTGGGACAAAATATGCGCCTTAAAATGTCATGTAGAATGTCCAGAAACATGTATTCATGTTAGGTGAACATGCCAGATAGCATGTCAGAATATATGTCAGATAGATTGACAGCATATGTGCCAGATAGAATGTCACGATATATGTCAGGATTGTTGCCATGGTGGGCATCACACTAAGTAAAATAAGCAAAAAAAAATTCGACATATCAACTTGCATGCAATAAAAGGCGCGGAAAATATGCTGATTGACGGGCCCTCAGAGACCCAAATCACCGCTGAGGGCGCCGACCTACGTGACAAGGGCTTGGTGCATTTTTGAAAGCTACGCCGTCGCCTTGGAAATTGATATTTTTTTGGTGCCCGAAGCAGGGTTTGGGGGTAAACTTGGGGTACCCAAAATATGTGATTCCTACAAAAAAATGACCAACATCTGTGTTTGCCTAAGATCTTGAATTTTTAACATACCCAACCAAACCCAAGTGACATTGGAAGATACGGCATGTCTTGATTTTTTGCTGCCTCGTTGTGCATCGTTTTTGTGAAAGGGTGAACTGTAGACAAAACGCTGGAATGAGGTGTGCATCGCGCAAGAGATACCCATGAACATCATACTGCCCGATGTGGCTGAAAACTTTTTCCGAGAAACTATGTGTACGGGCAGGCGACTTGCCAACCCAAGCACCACCACACTATTGCCAATCAACGTTTCGATGTCACATCGACATGCCGTGTTGTGCTAAAGAATGCGTGTTTGATTCTGAGGGTTTTTGTGGTCAGTTCTCTGTTTTCAGTGCCTGTTTTGAGTCGTTTCACTTGAGCTGACAAGGATTGATGTGCTGTCTGGCGCTGTGAGCGCCCTCAATGTTCGGCATGCAAGGGCGGGATCCGAGAAGGACGAGGCAGGCAGCATTGGCACGAAAACAAAAATGATGCGAAGGCCGTGTTCTCTACTTCGTTTGCTGTGGAGTTTGTGGCAGGATTTGATCAAGCAAATCATCCTCAACACCACCGGCTTTGATGCAGTGAATCATGCAGTTCGCTCGCGATTGATAGACCAGCTGACAAATTTGTTCCATGGCTGCCATAATATTGGGGAGACAAGGTGGAGTGGGCAATATGACACATGGTGATACATGGTGATACATGGTGATACTTGGTGATGCATTGTGATACATTGTGATACATTGTGATACATTGTGATACATGGCGACGATGATTGAAATATTTGCAGTCATATCACAACAACAATAAGAACAGATGTGCGCCTAGCTATATATATATATTTATTTATATAATGCATATACAGTCAAATTATTTTCATGGATCGAAAGCATCGACAAGCAATAATGAAAGAAAACCCCGGCATGTAACCCAAGATAACCGGGTCTTCCCACCACGATTTAGCAACGCCAGGTTGCACATTAAGGGAGACATGCCGGCCTCTTGAAATGGGGAAAGGAAACCAATAGGGGGTTGTTCAAAGCCCTTTTGCAATGAATTTAGTCGAGGCGTTATTCGGTAATGCGTTGCATAAATTAGCGTTGAAGGCATTGGGGCATTTCGAATTTCAGCATTGAAAAAATCTGCAACTTTTGCTCCACGATCTTCTAAGAGGAAAGCACTACTGTGTGTCTGATGCCGACCAGCTGTCCAATTAATCACACTTCTGACAAAACATTGTTGACGAAGTAGATTTCCGCGCCCCTCCGAAACCTGCTTCCAAAGCTTTTGGAACCTTGGCAATGGTGCGTTTTCCCCCACAAAATCTCATGTTTTCTTTTGCCCTCACACACACATGAGACTACTATCCACCATGCGAGTACCTCTCAACGTCCAAGAAACCTTGCGGCCATCTACACATGCAGGGATGTCCGAAGGACAAAACAATCATGCCAATGTGCAGCGATTCAGTTTGGCAAACGGAGGTTTCGCGAGCTCTTGACGCCGCAGCCGTCCTGAAGCAGACCGTGTTTTTCACACAGAGGATTTGCGGCGGAGATGTCTAGGCCAGCTCATGATTCAGAATCAGAATCAATGGCCGATGCAATGGACATGTTTGAGTATATGGTTGATGAGACAACCAGTTTTGGCAGGGATTTGAAAGGGGTTGTTTCCGCAACTTCGGCCATTGCTTCGTACATCATGAGCCACGCAGCATTCCCAATTTCCGAATTATTTGCAAGGACGATGGCCGATGGCCCGCAGTTCTATTTATCAATTATAGTTTTATCTCTGGACGCGGGAAACTTTTGGAGATGGTGGTTTGCCGGATGTTTGTGGCATCACAAAGGCAAAGAGGCCGAGCAATGGTACCGTATTTGCACGAATTACAGTTCCAAACCTACCCTGTGAAACCGCCCTGACCATCTCCTGCGTTTGCCCGCTTCAGATTGAACCGAATTCAATTAAGGTTTGTGCTCAACAGCTCGTGTGTTCCAAACTCGTGCCCGTTCCAAAGCTCAGTGAAAATTGTGGCCTGACCAAGCGTTTGTTTTTGCAGAACATGAGGTTGTGATATTTGTTGTATATATAAGTAGGACTAACGCCCTGGTGCCGCGACCCCCCTCCTGAGGTCCTTGTAGCTGTGAAGATTGCCTTGGAAAAGCCTGGCAAACGGCAGGCTTGAAAGCCCTTAAAAACAGATGGCCGTGGCCGGAACAGATGGCCGTAGCCTGAATAGGTCTCCTTGTAGCCTGGGGGAAGGTTTGAAGCCTGGCAAACGGCAGGCTTGAACACCCTTAAAAGCAGATGGCCGTGGGCCGGAACAGACGGCCGCGGCCTGAATAGGTCCGTGTAGGTCCTTGTAGCTGTGAGGGTTGCCTTGGAAAGGCCTGGGGGAAGGTTTGAAGGCTGGCAAACAGCAGGCTTGAACGCCCTTAAAAAACAGATAGCCGTGGCCTGAATAGGTTCGCGTAGGTCCTTGTAGCTGTGAGGGTTGCCTTGGAAAGGCCTGGGAGGGCTTGAAGCCTGGCAAACAGCAGGCTTGAACGCCCTTAAAAAACAGATGGCCGTGGCCTGAATAGGTCCGCGTAGGTCCTTGTAGCTGCGAGGGTTGCCTTGGAAAAGGCTTGGGGGAAGGTTTGAAGCCTGGCAAACGGCAGGCTTGAACGCCCTTAAAAGCAGATGGCCGTGGCCGGAACAGATGGCCGTCACCTCAATAGGTCCGCGTAGGTCCTTGTAGCTGTGAGGGTTGCCTTGCAAAGGCCTGCGGGAGGGTTTGAAGGCTGGCGATCGGCAGGCTTGAGCGCCCTTAAAAACAGGAAAGGCCTGGCGAAGGGTTTGGCCTTGCAAGCCGCTTAAACACAGACAAGCAATTGTTGGTGGATGGTTTGAAGCCTTTGAAGCCTTGCGAGCCGCTTAAACACAGAAACAAAGACAAGCAATTGTTGGTGGAACGACCGTGCGATGTGAGGGCCATGGCCGTGAGGGTTGCCTTGGAAAGGCCTGGGGGAGGATTTGAAGGCTGGCAAACGCCTGAAGAGGTCCGCGTAGGTCCTTGTAGCTGTGAGGGTTGCCTTGGAAAGGCTTGGGGAGGGTTTGAAACGTGGCAAACGGCAGGCTTGAACGTTCTTAAATGCGGCTGGAGCAGATGGCTGTGGCCTGAATAGGTCCGTGTAGGTCCTTGTAGCTGTGAGGGTTGCCTTGGAAAGGCTTGGGGGAAGGGTTTGAAGGCTGGCAAACGGCAGGCTTAAAAAACAGATGGCCGTGGCCTGAATAAATCCGTGTAGGTCCTTGTAACTGTGAGGGTTGCCTTGGAAAGGCTTGGGGAGGGTTTGAACGGCAGGCTTGAACGCCCTTAAAAGCAGATTGCCGTGGCCTGAACAGATGGCCGTGGCCTGAACGGATGGCTGCGGCCTGAATAGGTCATGTAGGTCCTTGTAGCTGCGAGGGTTGCCTTGGAAAGGCCTGGGGGAGGGTTTGAAGGCTGGCTAACGGCAGGCTTGAACGCCCTTAAAAAACAGATGGCCGTGGCCTGAATCGTGTAGGTCCTTGTAGCTGTGAGGGTTGCCTTGGAAAGGCATGTCAGAGGGTTTGAAGCCTGGCAAACGGCAGGCTTGAAGACCCTTAACAGCAGATGGCCGTGGCCGGAACAGACGGCCGTCACCTCAATAGGTCCGTGTAGGTCCTTGTAGCTGTGAGGGTTGCGTTGCAAAGGCCTGCGGGAGGGTTTGAAGGCTGGCAATCGGCAGGCTTGAACGCCGTGAAAAACAGGAAAGGCCTGGGGAAGGGTTTGGCCTTGCAAGCCGCTTAAACACAGACAAGCAATTGTTGGTGGATAGTTTGTGGCCTTTGAAGCCTTGCGAGCCGCTTAAACACAGAAACACAGACAAGCAATTGTTGGTGGATAGTTTGTGGCCTTTGAAGCCTTGCGAGCCGCTTAAACACAGAAACACAGACAAGCAATTGTTGGTGGAACAACCGTGGACAATGTGAGGGCCATGGCCGTGAAAAAGCAAGTTCCACACCTCCGGTGTTCACAGGCGCCACCCCTGCCTTGGCCAAGGCCGGGGTCGGCGGATATATATTATATTTATTATTGCATTTGGTTTTTGAAATTTTTTCTTTGTTCGACTTCAGTGTTCCTGCGCTGCATGTGCCAGTTTCATCCAATGTTAATATTTGATCTGTGAATGTCCGGTCTTCATGCCAGCTGGTTGCTTATTTCGGACAAAATGAATCATTTCAGAATAGACCTCGTCAAGTGTTATCGGAGGGAGACAGAGCAGTGACAATGAAATTCTGATCATGAGCCCATGATGCCGATGACCGTCAGAACAGCTGGTGGAGACTTGCTCAAGTTGGATGTAGCAAGGGCCATGACAATAAGGCAATAAGGCATTTGATCAGCGATGTAGTAGGATGGAAACAAAGAGCAGCAAACTGGTTTCAATGGTGTCTCACTTTCGGCGGGGTGCGCTGTCAGTGTCACATTTTCCTGTTGATCAAGCGGCCTTGCACATCACAGGATGCGGTTCCAGGGACACGAGCAAACCCGGCTGATTGGATCCTGTCCCCAGATATATAATTTCGTTTTGTTTCCAAACATAGCAACCAAGAATTCCCAAAAGACATGGGGTGTGGCACGATGTGGCACGATGTGGCGCGATATGTTTTCGGCATTGAGTGCCCATGCGCCATGGCTTGCCGCCTCCCTTATGATACATTGCAGCAGCGGCAGACGGTGGCAGGAACAGGCAACCCGAGAAACTGCCCAAAGGTGTATGCCACTTCGTCAGTCCCAAAACAGGTGATAGAAATGCCATTGGATGTTGGAGACCCTTCAAGATCTTCAAGTCGCAAACAGGTCGTGGCGGTTTTGGCAGGAACAGCTACAGCAGTTTGGTGCAGGCTGGGCGGCTCCGGTGTTCCGTTTCCAGGCTGGTGACCGGAATGGATTGTAGCGCTTGGTCTTTGAATCCTCCCCGCCCTATGCGAACTACTGAAGAATGCTAAGTCGGCAACGTAGTCCCAAGAAACATCCCATATGGAGGCCGTAGCAGTGTAAGCTGAGGAGCTGATCCGCGATTTTGAACCAATGTTGAATATTCTGACTGTTGGTTTCAAATTGATGTGTCATTTTCCAACCAATCAATAGTTTGCCATGGTTTGAAGCTGCGAAGCGGTTTTGCATGTCAGCCCCATTGAGTTGTGATCACCGGTTGTCTGGCAGACTTTTGGTGTGGAGACAAAGTTAAGCGCTTCCTGGGGCTTGGCACTGGACGGCACCAGCCGATTGTACATCGCAGCGCCTCAGCTATCCTCAGTTTTTTACTTTGTAGGCCTTGGTGCTTGGAAGTCAAGTGAAACTGCTGATGAATCGGTTACGACTGGTATCAACTGGGTGACCAGGGTTGAAAGGCCCGCTTTTCTATTGGGCACTTGGGCACTTGGCTCTGTGGTTGTTGAAGTGGCAGTCGAACATGATAAAATATGTCATGGCCAAAACATGCCAGAAGAGATCTGTCTTCTGTTGAGACTGGCAATATTGCGTTTCGATGCTGAATCTCTTCTGGGTCCCCAGAACTTTAACCAGCATAGCCTAGCTGGTCTTCGCACGCCAATTTGTAGCAGACCTCGGATCCCAAAGCGCCGTTGTGATCCATTTGGTGACATGCAGGATTTGCCATGGTCAGAACCTGGATCTTCCTTGGATATATGATATATCATCCTTGGAACTAGGAAACACAATTGGCAGATATGGATCTACAACAATCTACATATGGAGATGGATCAAAACTATCAATCCATAATATCAATCCCCAAAAAATGGATGGCTTGAGCCTTTTGTGGATCCAGAACCATACCCCAATGGCTTCACCCATGCCCCAGCAGTTGCTCCAAGGATTCGCGAAAAATCACGTGATCCGAAGTTTGGATTTTTTGTTGGAGCCTTGGTGATGCGGGTGAAACCCAGGAATACCGAGTTGAGCCAACTCCAATAAAAGTAACGACAAGTCAAGTAGTGTATGAGACACACAGTCTATGTAATATCGTCAATTCACACCCCAAATATATCCAAGTAAGACGTTTCTTGGAGGGGGGCCCGGTTCTGATCATGTCCTTGAATGGTAAAGGAAATGTAAGAAATTTGGTGGTCCAACTTGATCAAACAAACCACGCAAAGCTGGCCTTTTGGATAGCGCCTCTGATGTCAATTCCTTAGCCATGTGGCGGACCAGTGGTGAAACACGAGAGTTGTTTTTCTTTTCGGTGGCGGCAAAGCAGCAGCTGTTGTAGAGTGCTAAACCCAATAGCAAGCCTACCATTCGGGGATGCGTTTTACCATCAATTTATGGTGATTTTGGGAAGGGATATGTATCTATATAATATTTAATGTATGCACATATTATCAAGATAGATTGAAATTTGGCGTTTACTGTATATAGTTTGCTTGTCAAGTGAGATTTGATATGTGTATATATATATAATAGACCATATTCGGACTGAGGCCCTGATTCCAGGTGATCAGTGTGCCCCAACATGCCCCAACACAAGCAGTATCTAGATGCATTTAATGGGCAACTCCTTTCGCCTTGAGATCTGCAGGTTGGTAGAGCAGGGTTGTTAGAAGTGTGAATCCGCTTTGTTCTAAGTTAAGAAATGAATTTATTTCATTTGATTTCTTGGTCTTGTCCAGACACAGTTTGGGGCACGCAATTGTTGATTTGGTGTCATGATCTTCACTTCACTTTTTCGTGTCAAGGGGCTGATGGGTTTCTCTGAGTTTAAGTCAGTTCTCAGATCTTTCTGTTGGGCACTGCACCAGCACGTCGATTCCAGGGGCAATGTGTGGCTGGGATTTTCATGGGCCTCGTGGATGCGCACCGCAACCTGGGAATAGATCGGTAATAATTATATAATTATATTCAAATCATTTCAAAAGGATTCACATGGTTTTTTTATATGTTCGCAACGGAGCGTATTTGAATCTTGGACCTCTCCCGGTTTACAACGCGCGTTTGGCAGCTGTCCCAGGATGATCTGTGAGACCGTGCAGCATCCAGCCTGAGAGATGCTGAAGTGAGACCTTTCGAGGCGTGGATATTTCTTTGGAGCGACTTGCCTGGCCTAGCCTAGCCTGTTGAAGAAATGCGGACGGGGGTGAAGATCCACCAATTCAAATTGGATCCGGAAGGTATGCCCCCCGACACAATTCTGACCGACTTTATCTCCTATATTGATCCTGCGAGGTACTAGCTGTGTATCATCCGATGCACGTCCTGGCAGTATGGTATGACTATAGTTGATCCAATTGACTCCATCTATTCCTAGATGTGATATGTTGATATAGAATTCACTCGGACTTCCTGATCCTCTGATCTCGACTGTCGACCCGCCCCCAAGTCAGCAGGTTCCAAACAAGTCGTTGCAAGTTGTCGTTGTTCATTGTGGCACAGGGTGCGATCGTGAGTGGCTAGAGCATCCACGGGGATTCTGAACTCCTCTAGTTCTTCAAGAAGGTTAGCGCTCCATCAGTGGCAATCATTATCAACCACTATTAAATAGTGAATGATTGGTAGTTGATAGTGGTTCGTTTATTGAAATACAATATCAATCAATATCATTTAATCCATATACAATAGCGGTTACTACAATGTTGGTAGTGACCACTACTATACCATCAATGGACATCAATGGACCATGTTGCTGGATGAATGTCGCCTTTTTGTAGTCCAGTGAGATGAATGGCCGGTGCCACTCGGTTGCTTTGAGCCGCGAGACAGCCGTGCCAGGCAAAAGGGTGGGTGAGACTCGGTGAGACCTCCCCATCTCCCCGAAACGTTGACCGACAGGCTTCGTGTGGACATGTGAGCGCACATGTGTTGAGCCACGGATCCGTCGCGGGAGGGTGGCTTCATAGCTTGGTGCCAGCCAGAAATTCATTCCTTGCACACGTTTCAACATCAGCTGACCGAGAGACGGCATGGCTTTCTCGCCGCGACACTTGTTGGCTCAGACTCCCTGAGGCCAACGTTTTCAAGTGAGACATGCTCCTCACCCGAATCGCATTATCGCTGCATGCGCTTACATGCGTTGCCCTGGCTGGTGGATGCACATCTGAATGCGATGACTCCGGCATGCTGCAGACACTGCCTGGTACTGCGCTGGTCGAAGGTGCAGGAATTCGTCCCCGCTTCCGTGGGCGCGGAAGTGGACGCTTGGGGCGCTTGAGAGAGCTGGCCCGGCAGCGGGGAGGTTCACGACGCTTTGTCAGAGGCAGTGGGAAGTTGTTCATTTCAGCGGAAGCTCATGGCTTTGTTGATATGCGAAAGGAGAACGAGATTCCATTTCTTCGAGGGAAGTTTACTACAGCTGCTCTGATCTATCTCACAGTGTCCCAGATTGGAATGGCGGACTTCTATGCAGAGGCTCAACATCAAACTAAAGTCAGGCGATGCTGAAAATTGGGTCTTCCCAAAATTAGGGATGTCCAAAACCATGCGTTGACATAGATCAGTTTGTTTGCTTGTTGGCCCAGTCTTGAGCAACGTTAAATGTGGCTTGACCATTGTTCCTTGTCTGTGCGAGGCCACCGCGCGTGTAAGAAAGAACAACCCCGGGCTGCAGATTGAGCATCTTGGCAGGAAAAATGCAGCACATTTGGCCATGGGTCCCAACGATGATCAACAGTGTACAACTAATACACATTACACTGCTGGTAGGCCAGGCTGAAGCGAACGAAGTGAGTAGTATGGGATGTGGGATATGCGGGGCAGGGCGGGTCCGGAATCTTGTTCTGTGACGGTAGGGGGATTGCTTCCTGGCGAACGTGTTTCAGAGGTTTGGGAGTCGACGGCAAGGTGACATCCAGTGATACTTTGTCTGTCGCTTTGCTTGGGTTTGGTTTTGACAACATTTGTTGGGTCGATGCAAAAAAACGACCCGGTAGATGGGGACCGTGTTGTCCGTTCGGTTGCTTGGAAATGGACACATTTCCGGAGAAAGATGGGCATCCACCAAGCAAGAACCGGAACAGAATCCAACCGGGCCCCCCGAAATTGGACCATGATTGACACTTTATTTTTCATGGTTTCAAACTATGCCTGCCACCTGGCGCCAGAACAGAAGCTTTCTCGTAAGCGGTATAGTTGTAGATGCTTGGGCCTAGGCCCAGGCCACATGGTTGCCTGTCGTCTCTCGTGCTGTCAAGATGAATGTGTTTCCATGGTATCAAGAGGCACTTCTCTGAACAATCTGAACACTAGCAAGCCAGATGTGAAGGACCTAGAAAAACTCCTTAAAATCAGTGCTCAAAGACCGGCTCAAAAACGCTTTTTCGCGCCACCAAAACTGGAGCTGCCGTCAAAGGTTGGGACGGGTTTTGGCAAAGGTGATTATGCTGGAATTAGAAAACATTGAACAAACAATTGAATGAACGGGGGGGAACAAAAATGGGGACACTAAGGCCTGAACGGTGTTTCTTTGGGGCACGTACGGTGGTTTCCCCACATTTTCCAGTAGTTCGGATTCACAACACTCCTTGGCGCTACTCAATGGTCACAAACAACCCCCCAGGCCCCTCTCAGGCCTTACAGTTTTTCAGTGCCTTGAATTTTTCATCCCCTCGATATGGCCATGGGTCAAAACTGAGTAGGTACCGCATGACTTGGATGGATGAACAATTTTTTGGCATCTTTTTGCCAGCTATTTTGGCGTTCACAAAGGCAACCGGGTTGCCTGAACATCCATGACCCATACCATCCCATACCCAAGGTTGTTGCTTGTTGATGAATGCGCAAAGGTATTGGCTGCAGTTCGACACTGACCAGCATGACTCCACTCCAACATCTTCCTGCGCGACAGCGGGTGCTACATCGTGTGCTACATACATCAAAGAATACATTGAAAAAACCAATCTGCAGTTGAACTCCAAGGTTGCTGGCATCCACTTCGACAACGAGGGTGTTGGAGCCAACTTGCAAGCCATTGTGGAGGCTTGGGACCAGGTTCGTAGTGAGCTCGGCGTGAAGATCTCCTTCACCAAAGGGATCGGAAATTGTGGGGCCCAAACGATCTTTGGTGTCCGCTTTGACTACTGCTTGGGACAGAGCTATACGGATGACACCGCGGAGATCTATGTTACTTGGACCAGAAGAGGTCCAACAAACCATCCATCAAAGTGATCAAACTCTTGAAGTTGATAGCATGATTCAATATGATTCATGACGACACCGTCCAGCATTTTTAATTGCCCCGTGTTGAGTTCATCGAGGTTCCTGCCCCCACCATTTGTGAGAGACGGGTTTTGAGGTGAAGACGCCCTGCGGAGGTATCAACACGGAAGTTTTGTGGCAGAAATGGGCTGGCAAGGCCAGAGCGACAGATATGCCATAGATAAATGGTATGAGCCGGTCTAAAACCATCCAAAATGCTGGGTTTATGAACTTGTCATGCCCACATTGGTGGGGCAAAGGGGGGTTTTGGCATACAACGACAACATCTGGGTAAGTCTGAAAATGGGGGTATACCGGTATACCACCCCACTTGTGGCCATTTCAATAGGGAAAATCACAGATCACAGACCCGGGATGTATCTACCGTATATCAGCATATCCAGCGCCGTCTCTCGCGCTCTGGTCTTGCTGCCTCTGTGTGCATATCCACGTCGAACACACACACACACACGTGCTATTGTCAAAACTTGGAGTCTAGTACCCATATTGGGGAATGGTCATCAGCCCATTCATAGTGGTTTTTATTTATATACTGTAGACATTATGAGGAGTCCCTAACATAGGTTGGACGACCATAGCCCATATCGTATACCATGTTTTGACCATGGCACACTTGGTCACACATGCATCTGTATCGTTCTGCAATGGCTGCACATGCTGAGCTGCTGTGACCTGCTTGTGGCCAGCATCACTCTATCATACTCTATACCTTGCGCAGGTCACAATCGACGGCTATTCGGTTCCGATGCTTTGCGCCGGGGGCAACTGCCAAGGAGATTTGCCGGGATTTTTGGTGAGCCGACCCAACTTGTTTGATGTCATGGTATTTCAAAATTTCTCAAACTTGACACCCTTCCCATGGGGGCCATGGCCAGGTCATGGCGGACCTTGCAACATCGATGAGAGATTGAGCACCTCTGGAATCGCAGATGTCGTTCAGAGCATCGACATCAGCATCTTGGACCAGCGAGGCCGTGGCGTTTCTCAATATGGGGGATTGGGGGTATTCCGAATCCATGGTATTCAAGAGGAAATACACATTGAAGTGAAGTAATATTTACCATCTAAGGAGAAACCATGGTGTTTAAAATGGTAAACTATTGGGTACCCCAATTACCAACAATCACCATGCGATGAACTTGAATCAGTTGTCCATATGATTGGCCACAGGGAACCAGCAACCACTTTATGTAGACATCAAATCACTAACGTTCAGTAGCAACAAATGGTGGGAAGTAACTTGACGGTAGCTCCTGGTTTTCCCCGGCCAACTGAGGTCTCTACCCGAACATGGCTTTGTGGTACGGTTCGGGAGTTGAGCCTCAAATATGCCCGCGCTGCACAGCTGATGAGGACAAGGTGCGGTTGAAAGGTCCATGGTTCGGGCATGCTACAACCCACAAGTTGAAATGCAGCATGCAACGCGCCTCTGGCCCACTAAGCTTGACTGCAATGATTTGAAGTCTGCCAGCAAAAAGTTCGATTGGATTTTGCAGAAATCGTCATTAAGACATATTAAGACTTTAAGACACCACCCTCAATTGAACACACCCAAAGTTGTTCATGTTGAGATGGTGAGGTTGATCTTTCTGGCGTCGACTGCAACTTGTTGACAGCCGTCATTGACTGCAACTATCCAAGCCCAGTTCTTTGCACAAAGGTTCTCGTGAAATGTGAGGGGCCAGAGTGGCAAAAGGAAGGCTGGAGCACCTATTGCAAAGCCAATGGGAAGTGCCATTTCAGCCAGGTCAAGCCGCCTACGCCTTGCTCTGAGTTCAGAATGGAGATTGAGGCTTGCAAGAGTTTGAGCCGCTCCAGCCTGTGGGGCTTTGGCGCGGGTGCATGCTCCTTCAACAACCCAGATCTTCATCCCATACCGCTTGGGCCCATGCAAGACTTTGTTGATGAGCAGGTGTCTACAAACTATACATACCTCGGTGGCAGTAAGATCACGAACTGCACGCCGGATGGTTTGCTTTGCACCCATGGAGACGGTCATCCAAGTGCCAAAAACCTAGGTGCATGCCAACGGCAGCTTGGAGGGATGGGTCAACTCTTAGATGAGAATGCAGACGAATACCAAGACATTTGTGACGTTGATGAAGATTTGAAGAAAAACTGTGGTGGTAGCTGCCTACGCGGCATGTGCCTTGATAAGCTGCCGCCGGCGCCTGCAGCAGGAGCTTTAAAGATGCCAAAGATTTTGCTGTATCATGGTGGTATTGTTGGTGCGCCAGCTTTCAGCACGCCTTGCTACAAACAGTACCTGGACGATGTTCTGCGCTTTGTCATAGAGAAAAACATCAACACCATCCTCCTGAACGTCATGGCTCCAATTCCAAAAAGCACCAGCCACGATGCTCAATTCCCTTACTATGAGGATCCCGCCTGGATCGCAGCCAACTTTCTGGACAGGTTGCCTCCAAGTGTCAAAGCAGGTGCCCTCTTTGGCAATGTGAAGCTCGATTCGAGCGGATGGAACTTTCAGAACAGCAGCTTCAATATCTACAAGGACTCTTTGGAAGGTTTGGGAGTGTCTGCTTGCAACTACACACGCACACAAACTGGTACGAGTGCATTTTCGCTGAGAGAATATGATAGGAGTCAGGGTAAAGACAGATGGGACAGATGTACCGATCTCATTGGTTGATTTTGGGGAATGGGGTTTGGTTCACAGCCCCGCCAGAATTGGTTATCATACTTCGCATTGGGCGAGGTGTGTAATAATTGCCGTGGATACCATGGACGGTGTAATTTGAGCACGCGCCACTAGTCACCACTACAAATCAACCATCTCTTCGTGAACGTAAATGTTCAATGAAAAATACCACGATGGCCCTTATCCTATCCCCTTCTACTTGTTCGTTGATATTTTTTGGATGATCAGAACCCCCCTTCGCCAAGATCTTTTAGCGGTTTAATCTCAGATCATTGTAAGCCTTGGACCATGTAAGCCTTGGACGATCATTTCACGTGTTGAAAGATTGAGACCTTGCCGAGCCTTTCCGAAGAAAAGGACAAGCTCTTTGGAGGTGCCGGGCTCGGGTTGGCGCCAGGTTGCACTGGGCACGACCTTTCCAAGTGCAGCTGTTCAGATTTGCCGCTTGGTGAAGGTTGACAGAGTGACTATGACAGGGAGGTGGAAGGTGGGTTTCGGGCGCCTTTTAGCGTTTACCGTTGCGAATTTGACATGGAACAACATAATATTTTACATTGATGTGATGTAACCATAGGAGTTCTTGAACATATTTGAGCAGGGGTCAGCAGAGTCATGGCCGGATCTTGATCCTTTTATGTTCTCAAGTGTCAAGAGGGGACCGCATCGGTGCCATGGGATTATCTCCTTGGTTGATCTTAGCCATTGGAATTATCTTGGGGCAAGCAACATCTCTTCTGTCCGTAGCCCTTTGTTTGGGGGGTGCCTTCATCAGCGGTGACTGGATCCGTGATTACATTGGTTCTGCCATCAAGGAAGCCCTCTCAGACTATTGGGTTCATACCACCACTATATCGACCAGTCCTCCATCCAAGGGTTTTCCCTCTGTGATACGTCCACCATCCTTCTCAGACAGTTTGGAATTGTGGTGGCGTGAGGGAACTACATTCGGGCTGATTTTGGTGGTGATCGTTCTTTTATACCTTTGTTTCAACGGGTTGGCTGCATATTGGTTGGTGACTGGATTGAGGCGAGGACGAGGTGAGCTGGAAGATCGTAGCCCTACTTTGTCCCCCGTCCCTATCGCAGTTGTTGCCAGAAATCAGTTAGCTGAGCTTCGGTTGAGACGACATGGCGCTGACCGAGAAGTTCGTGCTCCTAGAGTATGATGTTGGGGGCCCCCCAGTTATCCACGAGAGGTGGGTAGTTGCTCATGTAGGAGAAGAAGACTATGTGGTTGTAACCCCCGACGAAGACATCTACACAGAACAGCTCTCAATCCTCAACACAGATCTGAAATCAATCCGGGTTCGCCCTGGACCGGGGCGAGTTCCGCCGGGTGTCAATGCAGCTCATGTGTATGCACTTCCAGCATGGTCTGCCGCTGAGAAAGCCAGGTTGAAGGCAGCAGCTGATGCAGAGGCTGTGGCCGAGAAGAATAGACGGGCTCCGGCAGGGGCTCTTGCAGTTGCAGTCGCTGCTCCGCCAGCTGCTCCAGTTGTGGCCGCTGCTGTTGGTGCTCCCCAGGCCAGTGGTGCAGACATTGATGGACCAGGTGCTCGAGGGCTATCGCATGGTGTGCATGTGTGGGTTGCTGCTGAATCATCAGGAATCGTGAAGTTCGGGGATCCAGTCCCTGGAGTGACTGTTGCTCCTTCAGCAAATGCCAAGACGGTGCACACCTTGGCTGATGGCTCTCAAATTTTCTGTCAGTGTATTAGCCTTGCCGAGATGGAGGAGTTCAATGCTAAGCCTGTGAAGATGGACAGCCGATTGAACAAAGTGAAGTTGAATCCGCTTGGATCCCCCGAGCGTCCTCTGGCTGAGGTGGTGGCGGAGACAGTTGAGTACAAGGTTGATTGGAAGATAGCTGGGCCACGGACATCACGTTGGTGTCTCAGTTACCTTGTGATCGAGGGCCTTGGTTTCGAAGCCCATCACGAGCGTTTCCGTCAGCTCTGCAAACTGGATGTGACGACATGGGGGGTGATGGAACACTTCCAACTTAGCATGATTCTCCGGCAGTTGATACAGGTGGATATGGTGAATGGTTACAACTGTTTGGGGATTGAGTTGATATTTCGCAGGTTGCAAACAATAGAGTATGCCCACTCAGAGAAAGCCCGGGAAGCTGAATCCAAAAGTGTTGGAGGCAAGTTGACATTGGAGGAGCAATTCACTTTTGGGTCGATGGTTCGTCAAGCAGGCACTCTGATGATTGCTCCAATTCTTTTGGAGCATGTTAAGGCCGAAGTCGAGAAGGACGTGCTCTTACAGAAGAACCTGCGCAAGGCGAGAGAGGAGCGTGAATTGGCCCGCAAGGCCAAAGGGCAGAAGGGGTCGGACCCCTAGACCGGAGGGTGGCAGGGGTTTTTGAGCCAGGGCCTCTGCCGTTACCCAGGGCTCATGATTTTCAGCCGGAAGATCGTACAGTGGGGCGGGACATTTTTCCTTTGCCATGTTGTTACAGTGGTGTTTCTCTTGACAAGCAGTTGGTTGGTCGTAAAGTTCTTCGACGTTTGCAGAAGCGTGATCATGTTTTTTCTATGGTTGAGGAGTGTGTCCAATCCCTGAATGCAATGTTTTCTGGCGGTGCGATTTCACCTGGCCCTTGTGTTGCTGCAATGTCAGCTGCTCAGAGGACGGTTGTGGACCACATTTACAATTCAGTGCAAGCGTTGGGCCCGCCTGAGGGCCCGTCAGGCCCAGAGGCGCTGCGGCAGCTTCGGGCTTTCGACGGCTATGGGGAGAACCAGAACCCTAGTGCGGTCGTAGCTTACGACCCGACCTTGCTCTCGCTGCCCTCCAGTGGTGACCGTGCAGTACCTCTGGAGACTCTGCTTGGGTCAGGCGGGGGAGAAATTGTGAGCGAATTTTCTCGCTCGAAACTTCTGGATGCGGATGAAGCCCGAAGGAGATTGGCAGAGTGTGGGGTGGCTCATGCATATAGTGACCCTCAACTTCGAGAACCTCGAAAGTATCATGCCTTCATTCAGCGGCTTCTGGATTGTGGCCTGGTTGAATTGACCAGCCACCAACCGACCGAGACGGTGGAGTGTTTCTTTGTTGGCAAAAAGGACGGAAGACTGCGCATGGTGGTGGATTGTCGGCGTGCCAATCAGTGGTTCACTGACTCAGATCCGGTAGCATTGTGTACGGCAGAGAGCTTGGGTCGCATCGAGCTGCAGCCTGGCTCCAAGCTCTATGTGAGCTCTGCTGACCTGAAAGATGCTTTTTACCACTTTGAACTTCCTGAAGAACTTCGTAAGTATTTTGGGATGCGAGCAGTCAACACAGAGTTCTTGAAGTTTGCTGACAATCATCCTCTTGCTGGCCGGAAGACTAGGCTCTTCCCACGACTTCGAGTGCTGCCTATGGGGTGGACGCATGCTCTATATGCTCTATGGTGGTGTCAAAACATTCACCAGAAGATTGTGCAAGATGCTGGTGCCTCACGGGAGCTTTGCTTGGAGGACCGGGCAGCCTGCCCTTCTGGAGATTTGCTTCATCTGGAGTATGTGGACAACTTTGTGGTGCTGGGGTCAAGCAAGTGTGCCGTGCAATCCCTGGCCGCAGCCGGGGTCAGTGCCCTTCGAAGCAAGGGCCTTGTCGTGCATGAGGAGGAAGAGGCTGAAGGTGATGTGAAGGTGCTTGGTTGGAAGATGTCAGGCACCAGTCTCCGACCTCTACCTCATAGAGTATGGAGAATTCGGCATGCCATTGAGCAGGTACTGAAGACTGGCGTTATTTCTGGTCAACAGCTGGAAAAAATTCTTGGTCACGCTTGTTTTATCAACTTGGGTCGCCGGGAGTCTTTGTCTGTTTTTGGTGAATGCTATACTTTTATACAACGTCACTATCGGTATCCCAAGCGTATCTGGAAATCAGTTAGGCGTGAACTCTCCATCTACAAGGGTATTCTTCCTTTGATTCAACGGGATTTGGCCCAACCTTGGTCCACTACAGTGTCTTCAATCGATGCATCATTTTGGGGGCTGGGTGTTACTACGGCTGAATTCGAATTGGATGATGTGCAACATATGGGGAGGTATTCAGAAAGGTGGAGGTTCATGCACGATGACTTCAAGAACCCTCGTGCAAGTACCATGGGAGCCGCTATTTCCTGTGACTCTGAGGAGGCGGATGCACTTCGTTGGGCTGCGGGAAGCCAGTACAGCAAGGTGCCTTCGTCTCTGAGGGTTGTTGGGGAGAAGAGTGATGTTTCCAAGTTTGACCCAATTCATTTCAAGGATATGCAAAAGTCATGGACTGTAGTAGGCCGATATCCCTGGAAAAGACGTGAGAGTATTCCAGTGCTTGAGGGTCGTGCGATTGTTCATGGTGTCAAACATATGCTTCGGAGTGTGGACAATTTTCACAAACGTCATTTGGTTTTGTCGGATTCACTTACAGCAGTTTGTGCTTTGGACAAGGGACGTGGCAAAGCTTTTAGATTGAGGCGAGTGACTCAACAAGTTGGGGCTTTGTGTTTGGCTGGTGATTTGGGATTACGTTTTCGGTGGGTGCCGAGTGAGTGGAATCCTGCTGATGCTCCCTCTCGAGGATCGCTGTTCCCATCCCAACCTTCTGATAGCTCCTGCCATGGTGATCCACAGGTTTGTGCCAACCCCTCCATGTCCGAAGTCCAAGCGTGTCAAGCCGTCCTCCAGGAAAACAGCTCAACCCAAGATGCGAGCTGCAGTCGTGCTAAGCCCACTCGAAGAGAAGAAGCAGCAGCGAGCAGAGATGATGCAACACATAGGCAGCCTCACCAACGCGTCAGTGAGCCCTCGGTGCCGTGCAGCCTACATGGAGTGCCTGAGGCGACTGGAGAGGGAAACCGGCATCAACTTGGATGCCCAACACACGGCGCCGGAAGTAGACAAGGCGCTGTGCATGATGCTCGATCAGATGTTTTTGGAGGGGGACGACCTCTCAAAAGCGCAGTACATGACAGCTGCGGTGATGTTCAAGTGCCCACATCTCAGATCTCCAAAACAGATGCTGCTCCCAGTCTCAAAACAATGTTTGCAGGGGTGGAGGAAACTGGATCCGCCTCGATCTCGCCTCCCACTGCCGTGGGAGGTCGTATGTTTGATGGTGGATTACATGATGAACAACAACATGGTCCAAGAGGCCTTGATGATGCTGATGGGATTCGTGTTGTACCTACGTCCTGGCGAAATAGTCAAGGCAAAGTGCCACGACCTCATCCCTCCAACAGGTCAAGGACGAAAGGAGGCCAACAAGTGGGCGTTGCTTTTGCACCGCCAAGAGGAGCAGACTCCCAGCAAGACAGCCGAGTTCGACGAGACTCTGTTGTTCGACCTCCCCTACACGCGTTTTGTGGCAGTGGCAGTGCACCAATGGAGATCGACGGGTCAACGGCCCGGCCACCTCCCCATCTTCGACAAAACAGCAGCCGATCTCCGAGCTGCCATGAAGTTGGTAGCCAGCAAGTGCAAGTTGGAAGTTCTAGGAGATCCTCATCCCTACCGTCTTCGTCATGGCGGAGCAAGCAGAGACTTTGCAACTGGGGATCGGCAGCAACCAGATGTCCAACGAAGGGGCAGGTGGAAGACAGCATCATCAACCAGAAGGTACGAAAAGGGGGGACGCCTCAATCAGCTCCTGATGAGCCTCCCAAAGCAAGTGCGCGACAAGGCCTATCAGGCCGCAGAAAGCATCGAGCAAACCGTCCGATACCGGCGCTGAGCCCTGGCCGCGAATTGGTCAGCCGCGTCTTCCTGGAAATCTTCAGTGGGACTGGACGTTTGGGGTCAGCCATAGCCAGGGTCGTTTGCTGGACAGTGCTTCTGTGGGATATCACTTTGGGGCCTCAATATGATTTGACTATGCCACGCAACAGGCATCGAATTGCTGAGTGGGTGAGATGTGGCTATGTCGTGGGGTTTCACCTTGGAACGCCATGTGAGAGTTTCTCTAGAGCACGTGATGTACCACCTGGTCCTCCTCCTTTACGTAGCAATGACCAGCCCTTAGGACTGCCTGACCTACGACCTCATGATCAAGTGAAAGTACAGCGAGGGAATCTCTTCATGCGTTTTTCTGCATTTCTGATTCAGCTGGCTTGCCGTTTCTGCATACCTGCTACTCTGGAAAATCCACAGCTTTCTCGATTATGGCTTTGTCCTCCTATTGTTGCTTTGCTCCGCAAGACCAAAGTGAGATGCTACATTACTACGTTTTGTGCATGGGGGTCACCATTTCGAAAGGCTACAACTTTCTTGAGTGCTAACCTGTTGTTATGGCGGTTGGAAGATCATAAGTGCCAAACTTCACGTCGTGGGATTTGCGAGTTTTCTGGTTCTAGACATGTTCCACTGCATGGACAAAATGAACAAGGCGCTTGGTGGACCAAGATTGCTGAACCATACCCAACTCGTTTATGCAATGCTATCGCAAAGAGCTTCTTAGACTGGGAACTCGAAAAGATAGCTGCCAAGTTTCAATCCCATTTTGCTTAAACCAATACGGTCGGCAAATACCAGTAGGCAATGCAAACATGGGGCCATGACTTAACCTGCTCTTTTTGAACTTCTTCTTCATTGCAAATATGGGTGGCTCCGCAATGCCTGTGAAACAGGCTGGATGTTCGAGTCAACTGCTGGCAAAACGGAAGCTGTGACCGAATCATAGGACAAGTGTCACCACACCCTTTCATCATACCCGCCCATTGACACTTGGGTGGCTCCGCAATGCCTGTGAAACAGGCTGGATGTTCGAGTCAACTGCTGGCAAAACGGAAGCTGTGACCGAATCATAAATATAAGCATATATTTCATATATTTCATATATTTCATGTATTGTATACATCAAACATATATGTCTATATATATATATATATTAAAATGTATGTAAATATACATATAAATGTATAAATACTGACTGTACATACATACAATGCTACAAACAAAAAGACGCATGTATCATATGTAATATATTTGTTATGAATTGGCAATCACAGGGAACAACAGATGTGGTGGACGAGCAAAATACGCTACCTTAGGCAGATACCCAAATTGCTTGATCCAGAGCCATGCAGTTGCTGGACGAAATCTTGCACCACCTGGGACGGATGAAACCCCAAGAATAGTGGGATACATAAACTAACTACCAAGTGGTGCAGGATTTTGTCCATCAACAGTATCATGGGATATCATGGGTGAACATTAAAACCGCTGGAGCTTTTCCTGTCTGATTCCACTGAGGAAAGCCCTCATCTCTGCCCCCCACTGTCCGGTAGATCAATCCGCATGCCTGACAGCCGGCAACTGCCCGGCCGGCTGTCCCAACTTGGCGGCGCAAGTAGTGACCTGGTTGGCCTCTGTGAACGCCAAGGCCAAAAACGTGAAGTTCTCCACCTTGTCTTTTGATGGTGAAGATGGAGGTGGGAAAGAGCAGAAAGGGATCAAAAGGGGGTCTTGAAGTTGTCTTTTTTGGCGGGGATTAACAAATGCATACAACCTCCGCAAATTGGATGTTTTCCCGTGCGTTTTCTACCTTTTCAGTTTTATGGTCCTTTTTCCAGTTTTTCTCCATGGTTTTCCTGTCCTTTTCCAGGTGAATCCGCAACTGCTTGGGCTCTTTGCCAATTTAAACTTCTGGGCGACGATCTGGGCATTCCAGAGGTTGGCATTGCCAAGTCCATCGCTGCTGGACCCCAAAGCCCAGGCAAGGCGCTTTGTTTTTTTCCACTGATTTTCCCTCCGATTCTCGGGTGAAAAAATTGCAGGTGGGCGTTCCATTTTTTACTTTTAGCATTGGAATTTTGACAAGAGTTTGGAATGTGGTGGAGTCTTTTGGGACCTAGCATGACCTAGCAACCGTGGGGGCTCCTTTTTTTTTCTGGGACTATCTCCAGCACAGGTCTTGAGATTCGACCCATGCCGGGATGATGAGACCTGAATCGAAACAGAATCCTTGATTTTAATAGCGAGAATCAGAAGGCGACAGAAAAAAAAACACTATTTACTATCTACCATACTACCAATACTACAACGACGACGACGACTTCTAATTACTACTCCTCTGCATCCTCCTCCTGCTCCTGCTCCTGCTGCTGCTGCTCCTACTAGTAGTAGTACACCTACTACCACTACTACCACTGCTACCACTACTACCACTACTACCACTACTAGCAAGACGACGACTACGACTACGAGTACGAATGCGACTACGTCTACTACTACTACTACTTCTTCTACTACTACTACTTCTTCTTCTACTACTACTACTACTACTACCACTACTGGTGGTTGATCAATCAACTTCCACGGGTAGAATCCGCGCCACTTCCAGGTGTGACCTACACCATGCCGGAAACTTATTGGTATATGGGTGAGCTATGGCCTTGCACTGGTGACCAATGGCAGCTCAAAGAAAAGCCGCCGGTTTGCACGACGCAGTCCAGTTACCGCTCGTTTGTGGACAAAGCGTGGCCGTTCCTAAATTGGCTGAACACCAGTGACAAGGTGGGATGCTGGGTGGGAAGTGTTTTTTTAAGGCCCTAGCGGATATTGGATGCTCGGTCAACAAACAAAAAGGATACCCATGAAAGAGCCTGGGAGACCTCAAACTGGTACCCAATAACAGTCAATAACCTACCATTTTATGGTGTTTCAACGGTGATAAGTGATAACCATCGTTAATTAAATTGGGCAGGGTTGGCCCCAGTCTATGAGGGATTTCCCGCCGCGCAGGTCATGCAAGAGAAGCCCGGCTTTCCCTCCTTGATCGACAACATCCGTTGGGTGAAGACCGCGCCAGGGAAGGCGGTGATTCCCATGTTCAGCTTTGAAGGTCTATCTCTCAAGTCCTGCTTTGCTACACATTTCAGTGCTGGTGTGAAGAATGTGTCTGACATCTGCGGCACATTTGATGGCTTTTCCTTTTGGCAATGGGAGACCTTCAAGGAGTTCCTGATTTACTTTGCGGATGCGTTTCAAGTTGATGAGGTTGGCATCTATGACCTGCAGTTCATCCCACCCTACTGGTTTGATAACAAGGCTTTTGGTCCGAATGACGACTGCAAAGCCTCAGCGCGTTGAAGCGTGCGTGCACATTCCTGGTTGGTGTGGCCATGAGTGCCAAGGGCCATGTTGGTTTGCAACGTGTAGCAAAGTAAACCTTGATTGTGTCATGGATCTTTGCCAAGAGAACCGTAGGTTTGAAGTTTGAAGCAGAGAGAAACTGCCTCTTGCTATGCCTTGCAACAGTACTTTGAGCATACCCCTGAAGCAGCATCCAAGTGACTTTGTATTGGATAATCGGATAAACTGTTCCAGGGATAGCTTCAGCAGTCAGGGCTTGCCATGCAATGGCTTATCTTCACCAGGTTGACTGCCCATGGGCCCACTCTTCCTACAAGGTCTGGGGTTTTCAGTTCCCTGGCTTGCCAGGCGGAGATGAGCGGCCTTACCCCTCCGCGGCTGACGTCTCTTTCCGGGAGACCATGTCTACGGGCAGGCGACTTGCCGGCCCAAGCAGCGTTGAGCTTTCACACTGACAGCAAGCAACATGAAGCAACATGTATTTGGAATGGCCGTTGATTACATGTCCCATTAGGCCCATCTTGTGCAAGTTCAAATCCTGGTTCCCATTTGGCCCAATCAAAGGGTGCGCAAAACATGTGGGATGCAGGTTGCAAACCGTTTCACATGCCCAAAACGTTTGATTTGAGGAGTTTTGAACATAAAAGTTCATAAAAGGCGTTACTGCGATGAGATGCGTAGATGATCCAACCACAAAGCTTCCCTGAGGCGATGTGGAACCTTTGGGTTCTGATTTTGGGGAGCACCTAGTTTAGCAGTGGAATCCTAGTGGTTTACTGATCCTCTATCCTGCTGATATTGAATATTGGTGGAAACTACCCACCCTGACACACCAAATTTCTCAAGGGTAGCGGTTTTGACCATTGTGTACTGCTGATGCTTTTTGATGTTTTCTGTTGGCGACCGGAAGAGTGCTGAGGTGGTATGTTTCTCAGGGCAAGGACCACCGGGTGGTCTGCGCCTCAGCGACCGTGTGAATTGATGTGAGTTCGTGTATGAAATTGGCTGGCTTAAGCACCAAACATGGGTGCCGAACCGATAGAAATGGGGTATGTTAAAAGTTACGAGTGAAAAAGAGCATATGATGAGATGTCAAAAACCTATAGTGGATTTTTTGTCCATTATGTGGTATGTAAATTGGTTCGGATATTGATTTTTAGTATTGGTTTTGTGGCGGACCCACACCAGAATCACGCAAATCCCAAAGGCAGCGCTAGATTGGCGCTAGGTTCGCGGTAGGTTTTTTCTTCCAGAGTCATTGAAGAGTTATCCCCTTACTGTCCTTTTTCTCTCATCTGCTTTTTCCTCTCCTCCTTTCATTTTCCTTTCATCTTCGTTTCACCTTCCCTTCATCTTCCTTTTACCTTCCTTTCATCTTTCACATCTTCCTTTCCTCTTCCTGGTATATTCTTTTTCTTTTCCTCAGATGGACAGATTGTAGGTGTGAAGAGAGGGGGAGCAATACTGCGATGCGAAGAGAGTGTATGTCAGAATGGAAATAACACATAGCTTCAGCACCACAACAAGGCGGGTTGCGATGGAACTTGTTCCAACTTTCGTCAAATCAAGCCAATCCACTTTTTGACCAGAGTGCGACGTCAAACTGGCTGGCAGAATCTGAAAATGTTTCTGAGATTTTTGCGCTTGATCCGCGCTAGGTTCGCGCTAGAGAACCTGTGACATGTGCTTAGTTGCCCATTTCATACCCACTCGCGGCTTTGCTGCCACTACCTTGGAAGCTCTCGCCTATAGCCTATGTTTAAAGAGCCTCTGCGCTAGCTACGTTTGCTACTTTCTGCACATCTGATCGAGATACTTTCGAGCAATTAATTGCATTTTGACAACCAATGGCCATTCAGTGTTGATGTGCGCGTGGCTCTCAAGAGATTTGCGGAACTTATCAACCTACTGTTGTAATACACATTTGCCGAAAAACTAGTTGTTTGAGGTTCCCAATTTCGCGAAACAAACATCTTCGAGATGGGCCGAGGTACGGATAAATCTGGATGATGGTCGTTGCACCAATGTGCCTCAGCTCAAACTGATCATATTCTTGAGGTAACCAAATTATAAGAAGGATGGGTATCGAAGTACAACACCCGAACAGGGACGCTGCAATGAATTGATCTGATATGACATGAGATGTATTGAGGCAACTAGTGATTCGAACTTGTTGAATAAACCTTCGATCTGCAGAGATGGACTCCAATCAAAACGGATTAAAATAGGTATATAAAAGAATTATTTTACCAGTAGTACCGCACAAGGCGGTGGCGGAAGTTTCAGAATAGGAAACCTATAGGAGAGGTTCGTTGTTGTGAGTCATGGATGGCAGAGCAGNAAGGTGGTTGGAGCGTCGGCCTATCTATCTGTCTATCTATCTGCCTGCCTAACTAACTGACTAACTGACAAACTGACTGACTGACTGACTAACTAACAACCTAACAAACTAACGAACAAACTGTCTAACTGACTAACTGACTAACTGACTAACTGACTCACTGACTAACTCACTACCTGACTAACTGACTAACTGACTAACCGACTAACTGACTAACTGACTAACCGACTAACTGACTAACTGACTAACTGACTAACTGACGAACCGACTACCTGACTAGCTGACTAACCGACTAACTGACTAACTGACTAACTGGCTGACAAACTAACTAACTAACTAACTAACTAACTAACTAACTAGCTAACTAACTAACTAACTAACTAACTAACTAACTAACTAACTGAAGAACTGACTAACTGAGTAACTGACTAGCTGACTAACTGACTCACTGACTAACTGACTAACTGACTAACTGACTATCCGACTAACTGACTAAGTGACTAAGTGACTAACTGACTAACTGACTAACTGACAAACTGACTAACTAACTAACTAAGTAACTAACTAACTAACTGATTGACTGACTAACTGACTAACTGACTAACTGAGTAACTGACTAACTGACTGACTAACTGACTGACTCACTGACTAACTAACTGACAAACTAACGAACTAA
>BGPT01000702.1:102185-124850 GCA_003297045.1 Symbiodinium sp. clade C Y103
AAGTGGCACCACTTGAAAGTTGATTGTTTAGGATTGACTTGTATTGAATAGCATATAGAATGCACTCATGGCTGATCGCTTAAGCCGATCCATTGCCGTAGACACGAATATCAAACACCAAGGACATCTCCTTGGGCATGTCTTGTGGCTCCTCTGGAACTTTATGTATACTTAGCGGTGAGTGCAAAACCGAAAGGCAGCAATGATTCGAGCCATGGTTTTAAATCGACGTTCAAAGATGTTCAAAGCTCACAATACGGGCCATTTGACTGATTCCTAAGGTGTTTGCTCAATCTGCGCACCCACAGTTGTGCTGGCTTTGGGGTTGGTGCCAAATTGCCAAGTGGTAGTCAACGATAGTCGAGGCACCGGCATGTACACAGGGGGAATTGAACGACCGTCGCAGATTTGCCCAGTGGTACAGCACAGAACTCACATTAGGCCACAATTTCCGATTCCCCAAAAAGCGTCACTTTTTTGGGAAAAGCGANGACCGTCGCAGATTTGCCCAGTGGTACAGCACAGAACTCACATTAGGCCACAATTTCCGATTCCCCAAAAAGCGTCACTTTTTTGGGAAAAGCGAAATCCCGGAATTCCAAAATAGTTGCACTTTTTCGAGGTGAATTTGGAAAGGTAGGGAAAAATGAGCAAAAGAAGATTTGGAGAGTCTAAAATGGCTTCTGCAGGATTCCCCAAAATGTGGCGGAATTTGGGGATTTCGGACCCTGGCGATTTGCGCGCGGCAGCTCATGTGTACCCAAATCGTAATATTAGTAGTAATAAAAAAATATATAAAAAATCAATATCAAAATTAGATAAATTCCTTATTAAAATCCATTTAAAATATTACCAATAATTAATTGGATTTCGAAATTTTCCCCTAATAATCAACGCCCAAAGATTAGGAGGGATAGGGAGGCAGGAATTAGGACCCTAATAAAAAACATCAAATATGATCCTTTTTGTTTTTTATAGGGAATAGAAACCATTATTTCATATTATTTCACTGTCCTGTTTTCCTATTAATTTTCAATTGCCACAATTAAAGACGCAATTGTGACCCACAAAAAAGATCAAAAATGACCAGTCCACTCCTATTTTTATTAATTGGGGGAGTTTTAGTAATAGGGGGTGGGGATTATTTGATAATTCTTTGATTTTCCATGAGTGGTGAGACGCTTGCCAATCCATCCCTGGATTTTGACAGTCTTGGATGGCTTTCTTTGTGGTTGTGACCACTCACTGATCCATGCTCTTTGGCAGCAACATTTACGACATCTGCTGGAGCTCAGCACTCCTCAGGATGAAAACAATGGTACCATGATGAACATCCCCAAAAAACAGAAAAGCGGTGCCCACCTACTTGGCTGCATTGACCTTTTTGCCACATTTTGTCACCACGGTTCCTAACCATGTTGATCCGTTATGAATCAATGAATGATTTACTTGGCACGATGAGTTTGTGGCTGCTATTCCTCGTATGGTGAAATTGGGGACTGCCAAACCTTCAGTTTCCGACACGTGCTTGGCTGAGTAGGAAGTTGAGAGATGCGATCTGTGTTATGTCGATACATTCTTGAATATTCTTGAGGAATCTATGACTGCATTCCCAATCACATGGGATGCCTTCAGCACATGGGCGGGTGGGATGCATAAAGACTCAGGAATTGGCCGGTGATGGTTGGTCCCAAAACCATCCAATCTTATAGAATCTCTGGTTTACATCCCAAAAAATGGATGCATCCCACACTGAAAAGAGATGACTCTATCATGTGGGCTCAAGATTAATCCATTTCTTCTATCATGGGCCCAAAGTGATCTTTTTGTCCATACTGAAATGGATGTATCACCATCATGTTCTCATCATTTTCCCATCATGTTCTGATGTGTTTCCACATTCTTTCCTACATCTTCCCAAGATTTTCTGGGCCCAAGATTCTCCGCCGCCATAACTTTGACCTCTTCCTCCTCCACTGTGTGAATGTCACCTGGAGGTCAGGGAGATGGACAGGGCTGAAATTTCACCGAGACCTGCAAGCAAAAGATGTGCTGCATCTACAATTGATATCAACTTCTATGGTGGTTTCCTAAAATAGGGGTACCCCCAAATCATCCATTTATAGATGGATTTTCCATTATAAACCATCCATTTTTGGGTACCCCCATTTTAGGAACCCCCCCTATGGATTCTGTGGTATGGCCATTCCTGGACCCTTGGAAATTCTTGGGGGATATCCTTGCCACCACTGGCCAGGTCACTCAAGCGTGCCACCGACATGCGGTTCAGCACCCTGACATACTTCATGGCATACGTCCTGTGCTTGGAATGAAATTCTGGGGGAAAAACTCAGGGACAAAAAGCAGACATTCTCATGGAGATACCACACTTGAGGTCTCCATCATGTTGAAAATCATCTACTGAGTCTACTGAGATGTGACAGCAGAAAACACATCATTTCCCCAATTTCCAGAACCAAAAACAAACATGCCGTGAAGACTGGTTGTGACAGCTCAGACGGGAGATCGAAGGACTCTAAGGGTGAAGCCCTCCAAGTGAGAATCTTCAGAATGATTTGGCACTTCAGAGGGTTCCACCTTCCATGCATGCCCTTATCTAAAAAAAGTCGCCACATGTCGCCACAATAGAACATGATTTGGAGGCAACGCCAATTTCTGATCCCACCACAAAATTAGGATCTCATCCCCTCAACTTCCAGGCCCATCCTGTCGATTCTGTGGATCCCCTCCCTTAGTCCTGGCGTAAAACCAGGGACGAGGATGTGACTTGAAGCAGTTTACCATGGCGGAGGGCGACACGAAGGCCAACCTGAGAGGTTGCCGGGAACCCTTGGGATTTAACCAAGAAAAATGGGGGATTTTAGCGGCAAACATGGAGATTGTATATGATCGTATATGAGTATATTCTGTGTCATGCTTAAAAGATGGTATATGCGGTATGGTTGTTCCTTATTGCAATGGGAAACTTTACTACAACGGGTATAAATCCATATAAATCCCTATAGATCCTATAGATAAATTGATGACCCTCCCCCAATATGGGTATATACAACGAACATCAACGAACAAATCTGGGATTGTGAATGCATTGAAATCAACAAACACTGGAATAAAATATCACTCACAACTTGGGGCCTGCGCCCAGCAATCCAAAAGGAGGCGTGAAGTCGGCGTGAAGCTTATTTGGTGCGCATGGTGGCAAGCCAATCGTCAGTGTGGCAAACCCATGAATGTACGTATAAGATATTCTTCCGCCTTCGGGTAAATGAGGGTTTCAACCATTGCTTGACACATCACCCTGGAGTAGCCCTTCCACAAAAAGATTCGCGCAAAGTCACATCGTAGCTGCAAATTTTCGCGGCTTCATGCAAACTCTAGCCAAGGTGAGACATGATTGACCCTGCATCTCTGATGCACAGGTTCTTCTTGGGGAAATCAGGTACTGAACTCTACACCTGGGTGAAACGTGCTGTTCCACATTGGCTGAAAGGGCTGGCAAACCTTCAACATGCCCTCAAAAGCTGGAACATTTTTAAGAATGTTTGATTTCTCATGGCAATACATTTCAGATCATTTCAGCCAGGGATTGGGATTTGGCATCAATTCTGCATCTCAACAGACTCCGCTTGCAGAGAGATTTCAGGTGGCGCCTCGTATCTGGTCGACGCGCCAATCCTTGCGGTGCGGATGTAGCAAGTTTTGACTCCTAGGAGGTTGAACCTCCTATCCGCTCCAAACTGGTGTAGTTTGGATGTGTTTGGGCCTTTATTGTGGTACTAGGTACAGAAAGGATCAAACAAAAGATGTTTGAACTCGCAAATTAGGGAGGCATTTCATGCGTTCCTGGGTATTTCTACATGGGTTGTGGGGTGTTGCAACCCTCATGGACAGTATGACTGGGGTTACCCCCAGTCAACAAGCGGGGGAACAACATGGAATCAATGGGTCAAATGTTGACAAGTTCTTCGGTTTTGAAAAATGTTGGTTTACACACAAAATTGAAACATCTGTGGGTTCAAACACAGAAATGACCGGCTATCCGCTGGTCTGCACTCTGTGTTTTAAGCCAAAATATAAATACAGTACCTCAATCTCTGAATCTGAAGAATGAAGAAGTGTGATGGGCAGTAGTACATCCCATGCCCCCAATAACAAAGACGTACAAAGACCATCAAGAAGGACCCCAAAACTCTTCCAAGCTGAGGCAGCTGACTTCTGCACTTCTCGCACAGCAGCCAGGGCACCTTCTAAGACCTATGGCCAGGCGGAGTAGCGAGGAATCATGGAAGCTTCTTAGGTGCCCCCTCAGTCACTACACCAAATCCATACGGAGATTCTGGTGGAATGGCTGAGTACTCCTGCACAGGTCTGAAGAACCTCTTCATTTGTTGTCCAATGGAGTTTTTGCCAATGGATTTCTATCCACAATAGCAAGTTCCAGAGATGTGGAGGAAACCTAGATGACTGATTGGATCCCTCCCTGGTGGGTGCGTTTACCACACATACATTTTACCCCAAGTGCTGTGTCACAATACATCAGAATTGAATAAGACCTCAAGAATCCTCAAGATATATTCCAAATATATCCAAATATGGTCTCTTGTCCCCAATACAACTTTTGAGGCTCCCCAACTGAAGGACCTAGTGTAACTGATCAATCGCGCAAAAGTTGTGGGCCTCCAAATCATCTTTCCACTGTCTATTTTCAACTTTTATTTGGAGGTCAAGGCAATACTTGGACGTTGGTCACGCGCGAATTCGGAAACTAAAACCGCGGATTCGGAAACTAACGGGCACGCGGAATTCGGAAACTAAGATTCGGAAACTAACACCGCGGATAGTTTCTGAATCGGTTTTGGATCCTTGGAGAGGTTTATCAATGTCTATCACATTTCAATCCATTTCAGTCAAAATTCATGAATATTCCCATCCCCTTAATATCAAATACCTCCCCATGGACCCCCTGTTTTCATACTGAAGACCTACCACAGGTCACCGTCACGGGTCCCAGGCCTCGTTGGGAAAGGCCAACATCACGCGCGGCAGCACAGTGGTCTGCGGCACCGGCCTTGGCGTTTCAAAAGATCCCGGGTGGATCTGGTGAGGGTATCCATGGGGTCACCAAGTACGCCTTTGTTGAGATGTGAACATCCCAAAATGTTCGAAAATTGTGGTAAGTACATGTAATTAATTGCATGTAATTAGCTGCTAACCTTTCCCCAAAATGATCTTCTCTCTTCACCATTCAGATGTATTCAGGCATCATCACTAGTGGAAGCTTTGTCCAATTTCAAGCTATGCCACATTTATCACACATGTTCCAACTTTGTTCTGTGGACCAGGACACCCAGGTGACCCCAGAGGTTCCTGGGCACTGCGACGTGGCTTGCTCCGGATTGGAGTTCGCCTGCGTGTAGACCCCCGCCTTGCTGCAGAGCAGGTTGGTGGGTTCAACCCAACAAATGGTTGATCATGGTTGATGAATGTTCATCAAATGATTCATACTGGTTGACCAATGTTTTTCATCACCACACAACAAAAAATGGACATCTTATAGACCTGATCTGATAGTCAGTTGGGCTGATTGCAAGTAGTGATGGGAAGTAAAACATACTGTATCCCAAACATTCTCAAACCACACTTAACATGAAATGTCCGCTGCAATCATGAACCAACACGAACAAACCACATAAGGGGCATTTGTCGATGGAGAGCTAAGCTCACTCATTCAATGACAGGCCAGCTTCTTGAACAGATCATCAAACCCACCGTGCTATTTTCTATCTATCCCCCATCAACTTTCACCATGAGACCTTCATCACAATACGATTCTTCACCTTGGGCCTCCACCCTGAAGATGGGAAAAACGGACGCTGAAAGGCCCATCGGCCCTGCCGCCTTTGGCAAGTCGTTGACCCACTCACCAACGAAGACCTTGCCGCTCTCGGCGTAGAAGTAGGAGCCGCTGCCTTCTCTCATGTCCTGGCTCAGCTTCATTTGGAAAAAAAAGTGGATGGGCCATGGGGCCAAGCCAAATCAGCTGAAATAGATTGAAGGATCCATAGAGATAGAAAAAGAGAGATTTCATGAGATTTCACATCTTCATTGATCTCTATTGCAGGCTTTTGACATCCTTCATTAATTTTTAGGTAAGTGGCAGCCCCCAAGTCCCCCAGAGGTGCCACTTATATCAAATCCAATTATTGAACTCAGAAACTGGGGGGTAGATTGAAATAACCCATGACCAACAGTATTTTATAAAATTTGCCCAAAGTGGTGGGTCACTATATAGTGATCACCATTTCAGCTAGTGAATCAAACTGGCCGGGAAGACGTTCAGCCAGTATCCTTCATAACAGTCACCATTGGCCTGTCGTTGCAGCTGACATCCCGCAAATTGCTGGCCGATCTTGGCATCAGACCATCAAGTTTTCGTGGGTCAATGGCACATGTTGAGCCATAGCCTTGTGCCTAAAAATTAGGCCCAAAGGTGCCAGTTGGAGCACCCATCCTGAAAGCATTGTTCCTTTTGGGTGAACCAGCCGATCGGTTGGCATGGAAAGTAGAAAATAATTCATTCCCCCTAAGGCCCCTAATAGAAAATAGGATCACCCCTAATACATTTCCCTTAAATTCCCTTAACATCCTAAACTAATGGATCCCCCTAATGGTCCATGAGCACCCTGGTTTCGTACTCGAATGTATTGGATCTCGTCATGGCCTTGGTCAAGGTGCCCTGTCCGGAACGAAGGCCATCTAACCATTCGCCGATGTACAGGTCACCTGGGCTGAGGCGGCTGAGGTGCTCAAATTTGTTGGGGTGAAGTGATGAAAGGATCATCATGTGAATCATACTGGTATATGGACCTGTACGGACTCCCAAACATTTGGCTCCAATGTGAATTCCAAAAATTGAATGTTTTTTATGCCCAGGTGAGATCATTTGATAAGAAGCAACTCCAGCTGATCTTCCAACAGATACTATTGCGGACTCTACGATACTATGGAATGACGAGTTTAGAGGGGTCACCGAGGGCAGGTCGGTGGCTGCTGATGGTCAGCCATGAGCTTTAGATGATCTATTGATGACCTTGGGGACCCCAATATCTTGAGACAGATTCATGGAAACCGCACCCATCCGCACCCTTCAAACTCAACATGCACTTCAAAAGAACGCACACGCATTTGGAACATAACTGTTCCAATCAATATGAACTCAGTATAATAATTATTGCTTTTATATAGGTGGGAGATTTTGGGGAGGATCCATCCATGTCAATCTCATTTTCTGCGTTGAATCCAAGTGACCGTTGCTATATCGAAGCAAGCCCTCGCCATGCATCTTCCCCTGGGCCACTTGAGCAGTGGCCAAAAACCTCTTTGGATATGACTTTCTGCTGGTGTGTTTACGTAATCTTCAGCACTTCTGTCAGTTGGTATGATCTTAGTCATGTCATTCATTCAATCATTTCCCCCCAAACGAAAACAAAAGGGAACCGTCCAATCAACGAGCGATTCTGGGGTCCCGCATTTTTCTTGAGGTTTACTTCCCATGTACAAATCAATTTCAAATGGACTATGAATATCATAAACCTATAAGATCCTATAAGTATCTATACTCTCACCCTATATAATTTACAGCAATTGTAGTATAGCCATCCCACCAAAAAAAATAGAATGATGTAGAATGGATAAATATGGATAAATCATCATCAATTTAGTAGGGATCAGGATCCACTAAAACAATCTAAACTATACAAAACTTCATCTAACCTCTGCATCTTTTTGTGGCTTACATGGGCTAAACCGGCCAGCCTCGGTCCAGTCGCCCTGGAAGAACTGACCATCGCTGAAGAAGCAGGTTCCGCGACCTGGCTGGGCTTACTTTGGAGATATGTTGCGGAATATTACATCCAAGATGAGACATTACTGGGAATAGATAATAGGATATATGACGATATATGACAGTACTGAGCAGTAAAAATGCCTACTGAAAGTTGGTCCGCCCAAAAACTACCCTGCTTCAGGTAGCCCTGTTGTCATCCGCAACTTGAGCCGCACACCGTGTCTCTTGTCATCCTTCCAGCCACCGACGTACAGCTTGCGTAGCTTTTTGGCCTTCGGCACGTTGCGGCTTGGACAGCCTTTTTGATCTCCGAGTATCACCGCGTCATGTATATTCTTCGCACCTTCACACAAACTGAACCATTCTGATTCTGGGACCACATCTTCTTTCTCCCCGTCTGATTTCACATTTGACTCACAATTGATTTCCACACATATCATTGGGGTACTCACATCGACTAAACCTCTGACTTCGTCGGCTTTCTATAGTATACAACAGACAAAAATTCGACCCAGGCCTTCCCGAAAGGCACCCAAAGCGTGCCCTCGCCATTCCTGTCGAAGTTGTTTGGTCTGCTGGCTTTACAGTGACCAGCCATCAGTAGGTATCAGTAACCAACAGTAGCCATCAGTAACAACATAAGCTGACATTTAAGTACCAAATCATTGCGATATAACTACCAACAAAGCTAGAGATTAAACGCCCCAAAATGAACATGGACCCCCAAACAATGCTAGGAATCCACCAGGAGAGTCATCCCCACATATACAAACCCCTTTCTTGTGTTCCAAGTTTTTGAGGGGGTCCCCTCCCTAAATTTTCATCACGTACCGCTCCAGATCCAGTGAGAAGGGGGTCCCCATTTGCATGTTCGGAATCTCTTTGATGACCCAATTGACAACAAAATACAACAAATAATTTCAAAAAACCAGGCTACATCACCCTACAACATGCTCAAAGATTAGAAACATCTCCTCCATTTATTGCAGATTTGTTGGCTGTTTGGCTTGCAAGTTGCCCACCATGTGCAAACATCTCGGGCCTCATACCCTTGGCCCATTGGCCCTCGTATTTCTGGCCATTCGGAAAGACCTGCAAGGCAGCCAGCGGAAGAACTTGGAGTTCTGAAAGACATGGTTCAGTTCTCGCTGGTAAACGCAAAAATGTAAGTGGCGTGTGTACCGAAAATGTGAGTAGATACCACTTATGGATACTAATGGATAGTTGTCGACAGCTATGGATAGTTCCATATTAAAATGGGCGATAGTTTTACCAACTAGCAATTTTCCTTTTGAAGGCCGAAGTTCGACCCACACTCACATCATGAGCGAAGGTGACCTGTTGAAGGTCCAGTACCATTGCTGCTGACCTATTCCATGATGGATGCGACTCATTCTGAGATTGTTTGTTCATGGGATATTTGAACATAGGTATTTACCCAAAAGTTATATAGAGGGTGTTGCAAAAAGATGCTTAAGCACCATTTTACCACATTTTACCATATTTCAGAAAATAAAATCCAAACAATCGCCCAAATCTCTCCCAGCTGCCCCGCCTGCACGCCGTATCCATTCTTCTGATTGCCTAAGCACCAGCAATGACTCGCGACGAGGCCAACTTCTGCCAAAAAGTTCCCGTCCGATGCTTTGTTTGGGATGCTGTTTATGAAGTTACAGTGATTTTGGACACGCAGCCATCCTGACTTTGCACCTGAAACGCAAACCCCCAAAGAAAAGCACAAGGTACGAATCAGACCTTCTGCAACTTGCAAATTTCATCATCCTTCAAGCACATCTAGCTTTCATTTCACTAGCTCGTCGCTCAGACTCTTTTGGAAACATCGTCTTCAGGTGGAAGCATGGTCCGAAACATGTCTAGAAAGGTAGAATATAGATAGACGCAACTGATGTAAACCCAGCAATCAAAGTGAAGCTATATAATTATCTTGCCAATTCACAGGTGTGGGAGCTGAGGCTGGTACCATCCCATTCTCCCTGGTAGCTGGCTCCCTTCTCCACCTTTCCAGTCTTCGATCCGTCCTGTTCAGAACAGATCCGATCCCAAGTTTTTGGGAGACCGTGGATTATAACACCACTGATGATTCAATAAAAACCTTCAGAGCTTTTTTGGGGCTCAGCCTTTGTACCATACCACCGGAGACAAACATCAAATCAACACAAACATCAAGCCTCTCCAAAAGGATGGTACTTTCTATCTGTAAAATCATTGGATTGGTTGGACATGAAGGGAAATTGACATAAATTGACTGGAAGTAAGTGGATTTGCTTTAAACATTGATGTAAGAGGTCTTACCCCCATAGTTAATGGGGAAAAAAACACGATTCTCCGAAACAGCGACTCTCCTCCGCCAGGATCTGCTTGCCCACCTCGTGCGGGGGGCTTTCACCAATCCCACGGATTTACAGGTTGTAAGTAAACTCATACAGAAAATACCCATGTATGTAAACAGAAAACATTACAAAACAACATTATGATAGAATTGGAAAAATCATAAAAAGAAATAAGAAAAATGAAATTCCCTCAGATGGTGGTTAGTCTGGAGGGATATGTCTGCACCCCCCCTCTTCATTCATAACGACAAATCCAATAATAATAATCTGAATCACATTTAAAATTATCAAAATCAAGAAGAAGGAGAAAAAAAAACATCATTATCCTCATCCTCATTGTCATCACCTTGGCGTCAATGGCTGGAAACCCACCACCTTTCCGAAACACAACCCTGGGAGCAGCGACCCAATAGATGGTCCCTCGCTGGCCACTCCTCAGACTTCGACAGGAGTGGAAAACCAGGTCTGGATGGGGTAATCTGCCATCAGTCAAGCCTTGAAACCTGCGCTTGGAATCACTTGGATGTATATCCATGTATAGATCGATATATCCCATCTATATCATTATACATCCATGATTATCCATGTATATCCCATCTATATAACCATGGTGGCTTTCCCCACTTGGAAAACATGGGGTCCCCCCGCCGTGGCCCAGCAACCCACAGCAAGCCAAACTGAGCTGGCGACTTCATGGCCTTCCGGTCGTGGTGGTGCCAGAGTGGCTCCACTCGTGGCCTGGGTTACCCCACCGTTGTTTTTAAACCCAATATGGTTCATGGTTGATGGTTAATAAATGTTAATATGGTTTTGTGCTACCACATTGTTAATAGTTGCTCACATACAGTATGACTTCATTTTATCCCATGTTTGGCGCTGAAAGTGGTAGGTTTGTGCAGGTTTACTTGAGGGAATTCGACTCAGTTTTTGTCTTGAGGGACCAAGGACATCTTGGGAAATGGACAAACAAACCCCTTGGTTTGTCTAAGCTTCCCCCAATTTCCGACTTTGAGAAAGACCTTTTTGAGGGTTTGTCCAGAAGTGCGGGATACCCCAAAGTTGTTTATTCAGTTAATGACTATGTAATGACTTTAGTGTGCATAGTGATGATAGTCCACTGGATTTGGGGCTCCAAGTTTGGAGACAACACCGGGCTGATCCACTGAGCTGCCCGAACGCTCTCATTGTAGCTATCCTTCGCTCTGTCTCTTCGGTGACGTCTCCATGTTGGCCCTGCACTGCTTTCGGGTTTTATTTTGTGGGGCCCCATTCTGAGGCTGCATCCCTGGTTGTGGTTGTTTTGTTTACCTTCCACTACTGCATTATGGGTTTAAATCAACATGCACAATTATTGTTGGCTTCAATCGCCCGCTGTAGGTCGTTCAAATCCCAGCCGATTCTTGGTTCATGGCCCGGAGATTTGTGGTGGTTAACGTCCGAACATTTGCCTGAATAAACTAAACACCTGAGTTAATTTAACATAGCTATGGAATATGGATGAATATGGATGTCTTTCTATGAAGCATGGTGATTTTCCATAATTACGTTGGCACCAGAGGGTAAAAAAACAAGTTGCTGCAAGATCCACATTCTTTGTGACTCGTTGCCACACCCCCTAAAAACCAGTGGCGTGGGTCAAGTTGCTGGTTGTTTCCCTGATATCTCATGGACATAAGTCCAGGTTTTCTGGAAGAAACCATGTTGGGGAGGGTGAGACCTGCTTGGATATGCCCTCCACTTAATAGGTGGTTCACAATCATACCCAGTTGCAGAATGTTGTGAGAGCTGCAAATTGGATATCGACATTAGGATATCCCATAAATGGGATGCGACCTTACATTACCTATCTTTTGTGTGGCACATCTTGGCGACCCCTCATCTTCAGTCCATTTCAACACCTTCTGCCCGGCCCAACCTTCGAGGACAACGAGGGTGAAGACGCGGGCACCGGGGACATCGCTGTCGGGCTCGCCATGACCCTGGGAGGGGCAGAGACTTGGGGAAACCAGTCTTTCAACCGCCGGGGGTGGCAGCAAAAACACCAGGAAAGTGTCAATTTTCGATGGGTGAAATGAGTCGTTGATTCTCAAATTTATCTTTCAATTCGTGGACAAATTCTCAACCCATTCTTCACTTGGTAGAAAAAACCATTGTTGCAGTAGAGCCTTGCTTTCTACAGATCTGAGATCACTCAGCTAAGATTACGAGAAGAGTATCTCTGCCATTGCTGTTCATGCAACCACTCATGCGTCAACATTGAGACTGGATGGATGAGGCCAGAAATGGTTTCGGACAATTCATGGACTGGAATGGCTCCATAGTATATTCATGTATGTTCCTTCTCCAATCAGTCAATTTGGATCAATTTGGTGCATACAGTAGTTGTCATGAACTTCAATTTCAAATGGAACCACACGGAACCTTAATTACCAGACTTGTTGCCTCGCTAATTGTCTTAGAGGATGTTCACGCATATTGTTGTCTTTACACACACTTTCTTTTCCATGTCCACCCAAACAGAATCGTCGATCTTGCCAGACTGTCATGACTCTGCAAGACCACATGGTTGTGGACCAGACATAAGCACTGTTGCTCGCATGCTCCACACTTATGCACAGGCGTCAAAAAAGCCTTTGACCTAGCTAGCCAATGGAACGCTGTGTAGAAATCTGGGTAGCATGACTCACCGAACCACTTTATCCGGGGCATCAAGTTGGGCTCTTCGGTGGTGGATTGACCAGGCACTAAACCAGGCCCCGCCTCTAATGGGCTCCCCCAGGTGGCCCCTGTCTATATTTCGGCCAAGGGCCGGGGAAACCACTTCATCTGAGCCAAAAAATTGGAGCAGCTGGAAATCTTGGACCTTCATGGGCCGAAATGTGTCACCAATTTGGATACTGTTGAAATAGATATAAATAGATCAATCAGAAACTGTGCTACCGATTGTCTATCTTTAATGTCTATCATGTTCGGGTGAGATTCACTTCTGTGTCCTTTCTAAATCTCGAATCCGTTGGAAAATTCAAGTAGCTGCACTGGTTGATGTGGTTCATGTGCTCAACTAGTTGCACTGGCAAACACACTTGTCCTTTGTAGCACCAACCCAAGCCATAGGTCGAGAAAACCAACGAAATCATCAACGATCTAAGAAACTCCTAATAATCCCGCTCCCAAAGAATTAACTTAGAAGGTAAGAATAATTGACTCGGGTATTCACTCCATTTGTCCTAATAATTCATTCAATATCATGTGCATGTACCCTCTGGTTATGACTAACAGTTCGCCATGGAAAATAGCTGGCGGATTTGGGATGATTTTCCCAGCTAGAAACCTCAGAAACCTCCAGTTATAGGGGATTTGCCAATTTAAAATGGTGACTTTCCCATTAAAAATGGTGATGTTCCTACTAAAAAATGTGATTTTCCGACTAAAATGGTGATTTTCCCACTAAAAATTGTTTTCCCTAAAAATGGTGATGTTCCCACTAAAAATGATGATTTTCCCATTAAAAATGGTGATTATCCCACTAAAAATTGTGATTTTCCCACTAAAAATGGTGATGTTCCCATTAAAAATTGTGATTTTCCATGCCTTACGCCGAGACATGGTTGAACTGCCGCCCCTCCCTCAGGATCCAGGGACTGTCCGCTCGTGCTCGCAGCCTGGCGAGGGCTGCGGAGTGCAGCAGTTGATCCGCAGTGCTTGAAGCCCAACAGCCCTGAAATCCTACGTTTGGAACCTGGGATTGATTTAATCATTATAACATATGATAATATATAATATAATCATAATAATAGTAATAATGATGATGATGATGATGATGATGATGATGATGATGATGATGATGATGATGATATGGATTTCTATCCTTATTGATGTTTATTGATATTTTTTATCACTGACATATACTTAAACAACTTCCCAACTTACAACCCATAATCATTGGAATGCTCGAGAGGAAACTTGTTCTTCAACTTGATTTTTGGGAGCTACATGCGCTACATGTTAGATGTCATCTGGTTGAGAGCAGCATTCCCTCCGCATCATCAAGCCTATCTACCGATGATTCATCCTATATCTATCTATATCATTTCTATATCTACTATCTATTATACATAATAGTCTATATCACTTTCAATATCGATATCATACAAGAGAAATATACATGATAGTGTTAGTATGCAAGTCATACATGTAAAATTTGTATGTATTGCACTTTGACCATCATTTCTTGAGAGGATTCGGTCTCGCCTTTCCCTTAGCGACCTGCCCAGGTTCGGGCCTCCAAATTGCCACGATGCCACCATGAAGTCCAAAGCACCGGTTCCGACAACCAAGTGCCCGACTTGCTCAATCTGCAAGGCGAGTCTGATTTCAAGCATCACTTGCGATGGTCCCATCCCACCTGGGAACTGCTTAAGGTAAATGTACATTATAAAATATGTATATATATATATAATATGTGTATACCTATATGATATATTCTGTTATATAATATCATACAACTACAGTCATGGCACAGGGATATTCTCAAGAATGACTTGTGGTCACGCCGTGAAATTTAAACCGCTCAAGATTCGCAAAACGCATCACCTGAGCACGTGCCATTTTATGCCATGGTCATTCAATACAGTAACTGAAAAGAAGACCTAGCTCTCAGATCTTGTTGCTAGGGAAAAAAACTGACACACAAATAGATAGACTCAGATTGAAATTAGTGATACCACACATCCCCAAATAGAATCCAACTGAAATTTCCTCTTCGGTCTTCACAATGAGGCTGCTCCATTCAATTCAGTGATTCCTGAATGTAGGTGCCCCTGAAATAAGTAGTCACACCGAAATGGGAAAGGCATTGGGGGCCAACAGAAAGAACCCCATTTTGGTGTTCTAAATTTGAATTACCCCCATGGTAGAGGGCTCATCCTGTTCTTGTCACGACAGTCTTTTTACTTCTCAATCACTTCCATGGCATTTTGTGGCAAAATGTTGGGACAGTTTGTGGCAAGAACCTCTGGATCATCCTGATAAACCAACACATTGAATCCACCATTTGTTGCTGTCACCAGTCTGAAGCCCCTATTGCTACCAAAAACTACTACGAGCCACAAACCCCTCATGTCTCCCTTGAGTCCCTGGCTTGTACAAGTTCGTGCCACGAATGTAGGAGAATGAGCCCTCGATGAGGACCCACATGAACTTCCCTGCAGCCGGTTGAAGGGCCATAGGGTCATGGCTATGACATGGGATGGTTCTCAAGTTCTTTGACTCTTTACCTGCAGATTGACCAGTCAGTTGCCACGCCTCCTTCGGCCTCCACAAAACACATGTCCTGGGGCTCGTTGGACCAGGATTTTTTTCTGAACCGTGGAACCTACCAGCCAAAAGACTCAAGAAGCCATGTTGGATCACGATACCAGGCGAAAAGAGGAATATGCCTGAAGCCAGCAACAAACTATCTTCCATATTGTGGGGGTAGTGTCGTTTTTTTTTTAACAAATGGAGCAACAAAAAGTGCAACCAAGAAAAACCACGAGAAATTGAGGAACCAATCATTGATGGTAAACGGAAATTCAACGGGAGTCCCAGCAAAAAAGTCATTTCACTATTGGAAGTGGCCCGGTTTGGGCTTCGGAAGTGCCAGATTAAAGTAGACGTGTTGTTCGGTGGGAGGGTCAAAAACACCTCCTCTTGGGATGACGGAAACTTCCAGTTGGGGACACAGTTTCCGCCAAAATTCCTTGGATTTGGCTAACTTGAATCCTACTATGGCAGCAGTCTCACCATTTTTACATTTTTGAGGCGGGAAGTACAACATATTTCAATCCAGCAGCCAAAGCATTGCCATCCAACAATGATCTACGTATAGTATGATATAGTATGGTGAGATTGACGTTGTTGTGTTATGTTGTGTTCATGTGCGTTTCCTAGATCCACATGCGTGTTCACAATTGCTGCTTGTATCATCTTGTATCCTCCAAGTGTGCTCATCATGGTTGCTATCCCTTTTGCTCTACCTGGTTGGTGATTTTCCCACGTGTGTATTTCATTCTCTTCATTCTTAATGGATTGGTTAATGGGAAAATTTACAGGAAACCATGGATTTTCCCATCAAATATAGAGGTTTCCTGTAAATTTTCCCTTAAACCAATCCAATGAATTTCACTATACACTGTTATTTCATATGTTCTCCCTTGTCATTCTTGGTGATCTTCCCTCGTTGTGCAGTCCTCCATCGCGAAGTGCTTGAACTTCATGGCCGTATGGCCTTTGGCCAACTTTTTTGGCCGGGGAATTCCAAAGTTTCAGGTAATTCGGAGGGTTCACCTTGAGTAGTTTGCAGAATCAAGGATGATTCTTTGCTGTATGATGTGGCTCATGTGTATTTATATTTTCATGTATTGCGAGTTGTACAAAGAATATAGATGCGTGTTTGAATCACAGGTCCTTTCCTGATCTGAACTAGGTGTTCAATGATATATAAGCCTGTTACGGATCTGAGATCTGCAAGTTCTGCATTAGCGGATGCCCACCTAGTCGCATGGCCCACTGTCATTGCCATGTGTTTTGACCAAAAGGGTATTCCACTTGTATCCACTTGTAGCAATTCCGACCAAACATCCCAGTGGGCGATGATTTCTTAGGGTTGGTTTCAAGGGAAGCACAGGTTTGCACAGCCATCAAAGGTTGGGGTCCAAGCAATGGCAACGTATCCATGAGATCCAACTTCAAACTTGAGGAAAAAAACAGAATCTACAAAAGACTCGAAAGACATGCAGCAATTGGGGGTTTCCCTTTACTTCCCATATTTTTAATGTGGGGAAACCAATGCTTCTGGTTTTACTGGGACCCCTTAGATCCAGTCAGACTACGCCCTGAGGCGCCAAACACAAGCTGTACATCACCGGCTGCATATGTTTGTCCAGCAGGCTGAAGAAGGGGTGACCTGTCGCATGGGGCGACATTCTGCAGTGGGGTGAATCAAGGTCTTCCCAAAAGAGTCCGGCAGATTATTTATTGACATATTGATATATATATATATATATGTAAATTGAATGGCGACCATAGCATGATCATAGCAATGATTGATTTGATATAAGTGATTATTGATTATTCAATATCATTAATGATATGTGATATGTGTATTAATTAATCAAAACATATCAACACCATAAGTATCCATAAGTATCATCACTGCATCACTATTCATGAATAATGCATGGCAAAACTAAAAAAAAGGCGAGGTAGAGCAGTCGGACATCGTGGCCCAGGGCACCTGTCATGGGTCCACGGTGCAACTCATAGGCCAAGAGGTTCTGCAATGGACTGCTGAGCAGCGAAAGGAGCCTCGCAGCGACAGGACACCCATCTGTAGATGTCACTGGGCGCGGATGCTCCACCAATTTATGAATCTGTCATGGTCTCCTGAAGAAAGACAGTATGCACTGACCCAAAGGAGTCATGATTCCTTTCCATTCCCGTCCAAACAAGCTTTACGAGCAGATGAAGTAGACAATTCCATGCCTTTTCTCTGTAACTCTGTATGTCAATGGCAAGCGATCTGCAAGCCGACTTCTGTCGAATCTCTTGCCGACAGCTGTCAGGATCAATGCTGTACAAATAATCACTCAAAAACATTCCCTTGGGGAAATGCAGGTCGCTCGAATTGGAACAAGTGTTCCTATTGTTTTTGCATGAAAAGTGTTCGTGTCTATGTCTCCCAACTGATTCCCCACACACACAAATGAGGAGTGTCCTGTGACACTTCAGTGAGGAAACAAGTGAAATTCATGTCCAAAATTCTTTGAAGGATCCGACAGAAGTACTGTTGGATCCTTCATTTTGAGACACCTAAAATCATCTAAAATCCATGGGGATCCCATGTCTACTTTGGCTCAAAGTCACCAGTAAACCGGATGGTGTCACCATCCTTCACCCCAGCTTCCGCGAGGGTCAGGTTCGGATGATGGACCTTTCTCCAAGTTTGCTCGCCAAAATGGAGGACATATCCAAAGTGGGACAGCGAACTCGTCAGCACCTTTTGCACTCCCGCTTCTTCACCAAATCTCCAAACACCTGAAACAGCGACAGCTTTCTTCTCAGATGTGCTCGAGATCAACCGCTGTGATATATCACCGGTTCAGGATGGTTCAGATTTGGAATCAACCAAGAAACAATCTAGCACAGTACAGTATTCGTTTGGTCACATCACATTGCTTGTGGGTAACAACCACATTGTTTGATATCCTTGCCGGTGAATTCGCATCTTTGTGATTGAGTCCCCTTGTCGTTGATGTTGTTGGCAGTAGCATCTCCCCAATTTTGTTGCTTTAAAACATCCCCTCTATATTAATTATGTTGCTTCGATCCCTGAAAAAATCATTTAATTAGAAATTAGATGAAATTAGCTATGCCATATTTCCGAGTCATGCACAACATAGCACAACTATAATCCTGAGACATTTGCCCTAGCCCTAGCCCCAGAAGCCTTTGTCCAACGAGGTTTTGTGCGTCGATGTTTCCGTCTTGTCCTTGCTCTGCAAACTGACGTGCAGCTCCACCAACTGACTCGGCTGCTTTGCAGCTGCTGGAGGTTCGAAATCGCCCAGGAATTCCACGGTGGCGCCGTTGGTCACTCCAGCCTTGGGAGGTGTGGGTGATATGTGTGCCCTTGAAGAGACCAAACAGGGATGAAAAAGCTGCAAGTAATGGTGATTTCACCCACAAAAATGGAGATATACATCCTGCCAGTCTCCAGTTTTTTTAAGAGTTTTTAGGTTGTGACATGACCCTGGCCAATTGAGGGGATCGCAACCAGCAACTCAGGACATATTTTAAAAAAATGTGAAAATCACCGCCAGGTTGGAAGTGTTGGGTCATGTTGGGTCATGTTGGGTCATCTCACCAACCCCCAGCCTCTGCCAGCGTCAGGTTGGGATGTCGGTTGCTTCTCCATTCGGTGCCACCGCATCTGAAGACATATCCATAATTGGACAGTGGCCCAGTGGTCAAGCCGCGCATTCCCACTTCCTGCGGCGTTGCTGGTGTTTGGCTTCGATGCCGACCCCCCCAAAAAAATGGAATCACGGCAATGTACCCTGGATTTCAGGTATTTTCAGGTAATGCTTCATCTCAAAATCTTGAACCACCCCATCCCCATCTCCTGCCCAAAGATCCAGACAGACCTCTCCAGCGGTGCCTTGGCGGTTTTGCTCCAGTTCTTGCTCTTGTCCAGCAACGTGACCGTCAGCTCCACGACCTCGCCACAGGACTTCGTTGCGCCCGGCAGCGGTTGGAAGTCCGCCAGGAAGAGGATGGCTTCGCCGCTCTGGTGGACGCCCGCCTCGTTGTACAAGACGGTTACAGTATGCAATTATGAGCCATGGCCAACATGTAAAAGTTCTTAGGATTTCTTAGGCAAGGATATTTGGCTGCGCGTGCCAAATTTACTATGGTTGGCCTTTATATCCAAACGTTTTAGGGATTTTTAGGGACTTAGTCTTGGATCGTTTTGGTGATTCATGGCGATTCTATGGATGTCAACTGTCTGAGAAACCGGAACACCCAACCTCAGCCAAGGTGAGCTGTGGATGCTGGTTGCTTCTCCACTGACGTCCAGCATAGCTGAAGACCACTCCGTTGGACGCCGGACAGGTCAGCATAGCGGTGCCTGCATCTTGTCCAAGGGTCCAAACGCACTTGTCAAGGCCTGTTCTGCAGATCTTGGTGACGCTCTTGCCTGGTTGGTTTGAAGATGTTTCAAGCCAGTCTTTGAGAAAAGGATAGAAATGATAGAAAAGGTATATACAAATTCTTTGCAACCGCAACTACCAACTAGCTATTCTTGGTTTCTTCCCCATGTTTCTGCTTGCTTCTATCCCCAACAGGGTTACATAATTAAGTATACTGTGACTCTGCACAAAAAAACATCGGCAGATTAGAACCCAGTCACTCAACCGAACCAAACCAAACCAGCCAAACCCAGTTCCTCAAACCAACCAAAAAACCAACGACCAAACCCAGCTACTCAAGGCATCAATGGTGACCCTCAAATCGACCACCGGTCCCGCGCCCGTTGGTGGCGGCACCGGCACCAGCGGCGGCGACGCCGGGGCGCTGGGCGGCGTCGCCGGCGCCGCGGTGGACGCGAGGCCGGGGCTGGTGGGCGCCACGGGGCCGAAGTCGCCGAGGAAGGCGATGGTGTCGCCGTGGTTGCGGACACCTGGGGACCAGCCCGGTTGGCGATGGGGTATAGTTGTAGTATGTTGTAGTAAACCCAATAATATGATATAATATAATTATCATCTATTATTCCTAATATCACCATAAATGGGTGGAAACATGTGGTAATTATCCTCGAATGGTAGGTTTATTATTTACCACATTGTAGAAAATAGTAATTTCCCAGACCCCCCAAACCACCAACCCAAACCACCACATAAGTCTATGTTGAATTACCAGGGGTGCTGGTGTAATTTTCATGGTTGTCAAATTGGATAAATGAACCGCTCTAGTGAACTCGGCTGTGAAAATTGGTACAAGTATGACTAATCAGATATGACAGCGATGACTTGTTTTATGGTCTAGTCTATGTTTTTGTCGAGGTGACACTTGGTTTATCGGGAAGTTGTTACTTCACCTAGCTGTAAAAATTGTTGCGAACCAGTGAGTGGAGTAAAGACTTGTTGTGATAATCCCAAGCACCCAAAAGCACAATTTTCATCTTGGGATTTTTAATAGTACTGCATGTCCAATGTTTGTTTGGGTATAGTCTACTTATAACTATAATATGTAGTATACTTGCAAATGTATTTCATAGTATTTCCAAACGTGGTCTTGTCATAACAGCAGATCATAGTCCCAAGTACCGCCAATCACCAACCCCACCTGCATCCGCCAAGGTGAGATTGGGATGCTGCTTGCTGTTCCATTGCTTGGATCCGAATGCAAACCCACATCCATCCGCGGCGGTCCTTGGATTTTTGTCAGGGGCATGGCTCAAGAAATATCGAAAATCATGAAAGTTGCCTGGTCATATGACCATTGACACCCCCAAAGTTGCCCATTGACCTCAAGCACATGCCTTTACAGTCTCTCAAAACATCACCAGAAATCAACCGGGACCATCTGAAAGAAAGAGATGGTCCTAAGCCAAGATTCTCGGAGGCTCGTTGCAATCCGACCTCATAGCCAAGTTCCCACACGCACTTGTCGAGTGTGGCTTTGCCTACACGGCACAAGCAGGCAGTCTGTTATGGAAAGAATCCCTTCAATCACTCCCATGTAGTGCTCTACAAATCCCGTCTGTGGATATTGTTGGGTATGTCTTGTTCGAAGGAAGGGATTATTCTCCTCGAGTCCCGCATTGCTAGGAAACTCCGCTTTGGTTTCCAGCTGGCTGTTGCTTGACATGGCCGGCTCCCTTTCACCTGACCAAACCTTTGCTGATATTTACTTGTATTTGCCCCCCCAATCTCATGGTTCCCCAGCGCCTGTCACGTTTGAGGTCTTGCCTTTGCCGATCAGCATCATCTGCAGTTCGACCACAGCCCCGGGCACCACGGGCGCGGGAGCGAAGGGTTCGAAGTCGCCCATAAACTGGACCATGTCACCTGGCCATGGCTGAGGTTGTTGGGAGGCCAGGTATTGGGCATGGCCACATCTACAGAGGACTTTACCAACTACAGTATTAACAGTATATACCAACTATACCACTCAACCATCCTCAACCATCCTCTTCTACACCTTGCCACACAGCGCAAGGTCAACCCCAGGCCTGTGTTTTTCACTCCGGCGTCTGCCAGCGTCAGCTTGGGATGTTGGTTGCTTTTCCAAACCCCAGCGGCACTGCGGAAGATGTATCCGAAATTTGATGCGGGCGAGGTGGTAATGTTGAGCCTCAGGCGGAACGCTCAAGGGGATGGATCCTTCGAAACAAAGATCCAACAAGTTGCTTGGCTGGTTGGTGCTCCTGACCGCCCTGGAAGAATATGATTCATCTCATTTTCAGGTCATGTAAATGCGAGAGATTGAAAGCACCAAACACCAGCACAAGCAGCAAATGTCGCTCAATCCACTTTGATCTCCCTAAAATTGGATCAATTGGCAGGTTTGAAACGGTTTTAACAATTCAATCCACACTATTGGCATGTTGTTCTCTACCAACTACCAGTGCTGGATCGCGCCGGGGAATTTTTTTCCGCTGCCCTGGGGAATTTGTTTCCTGATCTATTCTGTTTTCTCTCCCCTACATCTACCCTGCCAATTCTGTCTTAGGCTTGGTTGAGGGTCTTCACCTACAGGTGGTATTGAAGTTTAGGATTAATTTTCTGATTTAAGATGCCTTTTAACTGTTGGTTTTGAATGTATTTTTGTTTAAGGAATTTATTTAGGGTTGATTCAAACTGTTTATTCAAGGGTGCTTTAGGGTTACTTGGGGTCGGTTTA
>BGPT01000702.1:125187-164262 GCA_003297045.1 Symbiodinium sp. clade C Y103
CGTGGCTGGCTACCGGGCTGGTTGGCTTGCTTGCTTCCTGGCTGGCTACCGGGCTGGTTGGCTTGCTTCCTTCCTCGCTGGCTGGTTGGCTGGCTGGCTTGCTTGCTTGCTTGCTGGCTCCCTTTCTGGCTCCCTTGCTTGCTTCCTGGCCACACCAATGTGCAAGAACTGAGCGGAGAAAAAAATTCCCCGGGGAAGGGGAAAAAAATTCCCAGTAAAAATAGTGTACCCCAACTACCCCCCATCGCCAGGTCCAAGTTGCATCCCAACTTGTTCCCCCAGTTTCCAGACGCAGGTGTCCAAGGAGGCGCTTCCCGCCACTGCTGTGCTCTGGCTCTTATCCAGCAGCGTCACATGAAGGTTGACCACTGGCGCCATGACGAATGTGTGTCAGGTGTTGATGGTGCTGTTCGCTTGAGCCAAAGGTATACTGAAGATGAGGTACCAATGTCTGAAGATTGGAGTAAGCCCCACATCTTGTGATTTGAAACATCATAAAATGACCACCTTGGGATATCCCAAACTCTTGGGCCCAAAAAAGGGGGCCTCAAATCAAGCACTTTCACCTACAAAACAACGCATCAGGCCATGGACCTCTTGGGCCACCTCCGTTGAGCCACAAGCCCCGCACCTCACATCTTCCTCCTTGATGTCCTCCGATCGCTGAGTTTTGGGAACCTGCCCTTTTGGAATCCATCAAACTCCAATGGTGATCTTCAGTGATTTGGCATGATTGATTCCCCATTCTCAAACATGTCCTTGCAGCATGTTCATGCCCTCTGAGACTCTGAAGATATCGCATAGAAACTCTAATCTGCTATACGGCTTTGCTTGAAATTCCAGGTTACCACTGAAGCTTTACCCTCTATCCGACACGGTCCTTGCGCCGGCGCTCTACTTCATGTTCCAGGAAGGAAAACAAACGTGTGCGCGTGGGTTCGTAGATCCCCTTCTCCTGGGCCAGGGCAGTGAATGCAGTCCTGGCAGTCCCTTTTTTGAGGTGCTCATGGGATCACTGCCGTTTTCCTTTCGCCAAATACTGACCTTGCGAACCTGCAAAAGGATCCAAGAGTTGAATGGACAAGTTGTTGCGATGTGACTTTGGCGAGGCTTTGTCGGCTTCTATTATTTTGCTATCTATATTATATCTCTTGGGGCACCAGCAAGAAGTTGACAAATCACACTGTTGTCACAGTGAGCAAATTGTGCTAAAATCAACAAACCCAAGATTGGTGCTTACGTGTGCCTTTCTATCCCCCATGTCTGAGATGTCTCAAACACCCATCTTGCACCACCAAGAGTCATTGAGATATTTCCGCAGGAGCCAGAACTGTCTGCGCGAATTCCCGTGCAATGCCTGAAGTTGCCTGGGGGTTTGGAGACTGGCGGCCACAACTATGTACTATGAACATGTATGAAGTCACAATGCTTGGACCCTCACTTCTAATGTGCTTGGTAGATTGGCCACCCATCCCGAAACAGTGCCAGTCAATCAGGATCATCATTCCATTCTTGGGAATGAATTCTTAACATCATCGTTTGAAAGCAGCAACCTGTCTAGGATCCCAGTCTTCCTTTTATGGGTTGATTTGGGTTTCAGTTCATGCATCCCACAGCCCGGCAAGTGGCGGTGCAGCAAAGGTCGCCCAGCGCTGAATATTTTTGCTTAACCCAAAGACAGAAATGTAATTCATCACCATTCTATAGTAAGATTTTGCTCGAGCCATGAAAAATACACTGTCCCATCACATGGTATGGGTTATAATCAAGAATTGTATTTTCAATAGCTCACTTGTCTACCTTTTTGAGGATTGCAATTATACAGAGTTAAATTGGAGTAGCTTCATGCAGCTTCCAACACATCAGCCACCGTCTCAGTGCGTCCAAATCACGCAACAGAGTTGGTCACGCTGCCCACTATGGATGAAAAGCCAATGAGAGCCTCAACATTGCAGGCTGGTTGTCCAAAAATTGGGATTTCCCCACAATTTATGGCCATCAAAAATGGGGTAAACCATCGGTTCTTGCGGTCCCAATTTTAGGACACCCCTAGATAGTCTAAAGATGCCTAAAACCTTTCAGGGCAATCAAAGATTGTTTCATCACAATTTATACGTCCTGTTTCATATGTCCTGTTTCTGATGGTAACAACAAAAGCTTTGCGTTTGCTGACTTCCCCGTGACTCACTGAGGACTCTCTTTCTTGCCCCAGAAGCCCATCCCCCGAAGCCCTCAACTCATCTCAACTCGTGAGGGTCATCCCCAGGCATCCCAGCGAAAAAGACCACCACAATGCTAAGAATCCTGCAGGGGAGGTGTTAGAGAGTGATGAATGAGGCCATTCAACTGATGATGTAATCTTCGACATATCTCAACCATCACTTCTGGTGAGGTCGGTTTCAGATCGCTATAAATCAATATAAATCAAACATCCAAGGGAATTGGGGTGACGGGAAGTGGAAACAGAATCAGTTTTGACCCCAATGCGACTTCAGGCGCTTGCTCCTTGCCCCAACTATGGATTTCTGTGCACAAAAAAAGTCGTTTCAAAGTTCAGTGGTTGTGTCCCTCACAGCAATCCTCCAAATATTCTGGGTTGTCAATGGTTATCATAATAATCCCCAACAAAATTAGGGGTCGTCCCAACATTAACATTCGTCGTAACCAATGCATGGCTCGTCCTTTCAGGCACATTCCTCGCAAAGGAATCCATGGAGGCTGGTGTGAACCTTGGGCGACCGGCGACCGGGATCCGGCCATTTTTGTACCCTGCGATGCAATGGAGTTCCCAGGATTTCGGCCGCCCCATTCTGCCAGATGATGATTCTATTTGGTTTGGTCTTTAGGTTTTTTTTCTGGGGAAATCCAACCCATAATTGGACAGTAATTGGACGGCCTCCCGTGAGTTTTCCCATAAATGCACCCATGGGATCACTTGTGGATCATCATCCCTGGCTGGGAAAGTGCTACTTGTATCGGTCAAATTAGGTACTTCAAAAAAATGGTATTGGATGATACTGTACATATCACAATGTATCATATATGTACCCAAAAAGGACCAACGCCTTTAATTCTGATCCCTGTCCGAATAGATACAAAGAGGCCAGGGGCTACCTGACTGAGCATTATCTTCTTTAGCTCCATGATTGGCTTAGGCCAGAAATCGATTAGTCACGACTTCTCAATTCACAGATTCTGAAACGCCATTCCACTGGTTAATCCAACATGTCACCACATGCCCACTAACCGTCGAGCAACTGAGTCAAACTCCAGTGCAGCGCTGTGGTGTATTGATACACCATGCTGCGATCAATAACCCTGTCGCACGAGCTCCGGTTGTTTCACTGCTGTGCCATGAAACATGATATATATGGTGTTGACGCTTCGGATCCCTTCGGTCATATGGAGGTATTCATGGAGAACAAAACAACTACAAATGAGTGCTTCTCCAGCAAGCCATGCTCAATCGTTCCTGGCCTGGACTCTTTATCCTCTTTCCAGTTGGTGTGTTCCAGCCAATTCCTCTCGTTGTTCTCCATGGTGATATAGCCTCGCCGCATGCTGATGAAATACATCCGCCGACCTTTTTGTTGGGGGGAGTCTTGCTCTTGAACGACAAGAAACGCCGGCAAAAACATGTGTGACATCCTAAATAGTTCCTAAAAGGTTAAGTGATCCAAAGATTAGTAGCAGTTTGATTTTATCTTCCATTTGAGTTTGCCGAAAAATACTGTATGGTCGAGCACTTGTTTCACAATGTTCACATTCAAATTCAAATATATTTAAAGTAGCATACAGCCTCATAAAGTAACCCAGTTGGGTTATCCCCCAATCTTTCGATCTTTGGACCAAACACTTTTCCATCCTCCCGGCCTACGCCATACCACATGCAGGCAATGACGTGGTTCAGCACACTGATGAGGCACGTCAGCCTTAGCTTAAAAAATCCCATGGTTTTATGGTTGGTAAACCCCACGGTTCATTGGGTTCATTTGTTTGATGATTGTTTTCCCATACTTTCCATATTTTGACGGATTTTCAATGGTCATGTTGATGGGCATACCCCATTTTGAGAATAACATCTATGGAGTTTGAGGCAATCATGAATTCCAAGATGGGGAAAGAAACCGTCGTACCCTTTGCCGATTTCGTAGTGATAATCAAACAAGTAAGTAAGCATGTCAAAGATGATTGGAAATGGAAATGGTGAACCAAAACCAGTCCGATTTCGAGGTCCACTTGTTTTACATGTTCCATTAATTGTATCCTATAACTGATTGCCTGTATCATCCTGTATCCCTGTATGCTGCCGTCGTTGCAGTCCTGCAGTGTTCCACTGCCGTGCAACACGGCTGGGGAACCATCAACAACACGCATGACACCACCCAAGACAGCATTTTCACATGCCTTAAGAAATCAGTACAACAAATTACAAAGTAGTACAAATCTATTCCAACATACAGCGTTTCTTTTGTTCCCCTTTATTGAATCCATTCTTGCCCCGGAACTTTGTTAAAGGATCTACAGTGGCCAAAAATGAAGGCACCCAAGGACACGGCTTTAAGAGGGTGAAGAGAATGAAGATGTACTCGCTATCCAAGATGTCATAAACCTGGCGGCTCCCATCCGCTGGGCTTGGTTTCTAAGGTTCATCAACTGCCCTGCCAGGCGAAACAAAATTACCTTCTTTAATCAAGCAAATGTTCATGGAAATAAATGGAAATAACCTATGACTGGAGGTTTCAATATGTCTTAATAGGAGAAGCATCTATAAATGTGGACGTTCCATCGCCAGGTTACATTGCCAAAGCGTATGGAGATTAGTCAATGGAGATCCGCAACAAGGAATTGCCTGATGATCCCCATGAAACACCGGAATCCAATGGAAGCGGCAAGAAACATGGAAAGCCAACATAGAGTTGCAGGTGGGGGTTCTGCCTAAAGCCATGGTCATCTTCAAGATGATATAACTTATGTTCATCTTCAATTTTTGGGTTTTGTATGGTTTTGTCCTATCGGATCACAAGGCCATGTCTTTTCCTTTGGCAATTGAGGCTGAAGGGCTCAACAGCACAACACGTCTACCAGGAACCCTTGCAGATTGGTTGTCCTTTCCAAATAAACATATGAGACACACAGGGAACAAACCATTCAAACCAGTGCTTAAAGAAGACCAACCCAAGATTTTCATTCCTGGTTGTGAACTAGTTAAGTACTTAGTTACATCGCATGATGCACCACATTACATGTAAACAAATGTAATTAGGGGTCAATATTAGGGTACCAACTGAATCGCATACACACAGCGGGCGGCACCAGATTCATGAGCCGCTGCACTTTGAGCAGACGCAGCAATCGGACCCTGGCGCGCCGAGCCGCTGTTGTTGGTTGCACCGCATATTTCACTAGGGAATGGCCATTGAACCAATAAGAACTGGGGTATCCGGGTATAGATCAATGAATCATGAAAAATCAGGGAATGATCAATGAATAAGGATTAAGAAAAACAACTAAGTGCATCCAATAGTTGGTGGTTTTAGCTCCGAAAAATGTGTTAAAGTCAGGGGCGAACATGATCCCATCTCCAGCGGACTGAGATGATCTCTGAAGTCGCTGGGACTGTTCTTGGGCTATTATAGTATAACCCAATTGCTGACTAGGTGTGAACTGGATTTGTTTGTGATATTTCTATGTTTATAAAATATATTATATATACATGTATATGTATGTATATATATATATGCAGAGAGAGAGAGAGATATATATATATATATCAAACATATGTTGAAGATGTTGTTCACCGCATCCCCAAATGCCCACTTTTGGAAACTCCTCATTCTGAGGATCCGAGCACTCGCAGCACGCGGATGCTGCGCAAGGCATTTGCGACATCTTCCATCTCTCCTGTCTTACACCGGGTGTTGATAGATTTAACGGATGTGAATGTTAAAATACATATTTCTATATTTGCATGTATATATATATATACATATTATATATATTATACACATATATTCATGTGTACATAGATAAATACATGATGATATTACATATACACATACATATGTGATGTACATATTATATATATATAACCGTTCATCATCACAAGGATCTCAAGAGATGACGGATTTCATCATTAAATGAAGATTGCATAAACCAAATGATGATGGATTCAAACGTCAAAAAGCCGGGGATATCAGATTTGAGCGCTGGGTATGTTATGCAGTATGAACTAGGGACTGTCATCTTCGTTGTTGTTGTTGTTGTTGTTGTTGTTGTTGTTGTTGTTGTTGTTGTTGTTGTCGTTGTTGTTGTTGTTGTTGATGATTTTGATGTTGCTGTTGATGTTGATGGGTGGTATAAAGGGGTTACATCCATCAGTCAAGCATCAAAGAGGGGAGAAGACCAGCAACAGCAAAATGAAGCATGTTCAGCAACAATTTAACCACCAAAAATTTTGGCCTAACCATAAAAAACTGGTTTAACAAGCAAAAACTGTGATTTTAGACGAAAACAAATTGACACGTTAACCGGTAAACGGAAATGCGAATGTGATATAAGATAAAAACCACTGGCTTTAAAAAGCAACCACGGTGATGGATTGCATCACTCAGTGCGCTTTGCTGCGCAATATGCGATGGATATGAGCACTGACTCAGGAGAAATGGGGAACTACTATAAGCCATAAAGATCTTCCACCAGCTTGCCATAGCGGGTCAGAAGAAGCGACCCAGAATTGGAAAGTGGCTATACCAAACATCACCCAGAAAACCGTACTATCATTGATATTGCTATGGGGTGGGCTTAGTTCACATCCGATTTTTCATCCATGGGGTTACATTGTAATGGAGGGGTATCACAAGGGCTGATTGGTACCTACCAGGTGGTTTTTCCAAGCTCAAGTACAAGTGGTGCAGCTGTCTATGCACACATAAACACATCTGGCCAAATACCCCGATTCATAGTGATTGTGTTCCCCTTTTTAGTGACATACTTGGCGTTCTTCAAAAGATGTGAGAGATCCCCTACGATACAATCCTAAATCAATTGCACTTTCAATGAGCAAAAGAATGGATGGTCGAGATTCGCCCCTATTAGTCATGGACCCAGCGCTCCTTCGCTGCTGCTCCGGTTCTGAATGGCCATGCCCGGTTCGCCTGGCGAAGAAACTGGGGACGACCGCAGCTTGGTAAAGAAAGCTACACATATTACAAATTGACAAAAATGGCAAAATTGTACTTCAACGGATATCGATCTACAAACAATATAGAAAAGGCTTAGTTCAATGATGTCAGATAGAATGCCAGAATGAATATATGTTTGGATATGGTTTGGATTCCCGTACCTCATATGAAAGAATCGGGACCCATTTTCACACAACAAAGTTCTTGACTGGGATGACTGCAGACCCTTTTTATGGATTTAAAATGTTGAAAGATTCTGATACATATATATATATATATATGTATATATCGTATGTATATATATATATACAATTATATATGTACATTTGAACCCATTCCATGGCAAAACTTAGATAAAATTCCAATGGTGTGTTCGTGGTGAGGTCCTTCCCATGGGCACCTCCACTGCTCCCCGTCCAAAGGCGAAGGAACCTTCGATCACCATGGCTACAAGGGGGGCTACAGCACAAGGATATGATCGGATATGACATCAATCATGTTCAATCACCAAGAATATCCATAATATCCATTAATATCCAAGAATTACCACTCATGCACTCATGGTTTTATCTTGGCACAAAGTGTCAAACCTGCCAGGCGATTCCCAGCTGCGCCTGAAATATCTCATGAGCATCGGTTTTCAAGGCAGGTGTTGAAAGTTTGGGTTTGAGATTTGAAACCAATACTCCATAATACTCCCATCTTAGCCCATCTTGGCTGCTGACCAATCGGGTCCCAGCACGATCAAGTCGATGAGGAACCAAGTCCTTTTCGATGGCTCTGATTGGGTGCCCGGGGGCCCCTTCCCCCCAACAAGGCAACAACCAGCTTAGGGGTAGAACCATGAGTTGTATGGATGGGATGGAAGAAGCGTCTACCAAGTCTTCTGAGATCCATCATGCAGCCACCTTGACCCCAAGAGCTGCATGGCTCAAGACATGTTTCTTTCCCAGCATGCGACTCCATTCAGGACCCAGTTGAACCGCCCCATGGGCCTCAAGTATCTCAGAATGATGCGCCGTTGGTTCATCACCAACTCCTGGTCGAGGTCTGACTACAAATGAGATGCAGCTGGGTGGCTTGCACCCGGCTTCATTGTTAGTGCAAAACACCCCAGAAATTGAACCGGTGGAACCGGCCATATTCAAATGCAATCATCTGGCTGACGACCGTATTTCCAGGTGCCAGGTCCTTTCATTCGGGGTTTGAAGGTCCTATCAGAGGAAGACATCCTGCTGGGAAGCCAATGCTCATACTTTTTCACAACCCCTCATGATTTTCGGGGGATGCTCCCAGGAAACAGTACATGAACCCAGAATAATCCAGAGTATTGATAGTCTATGATAATGTGGTGGATCCAGTAGCTTGATAATTGAAGCTCCAGCCTGCTGATTTCAACCAAGACACCCCTTCTTCGTAGAAGCCCACCAAGTTACCTAGAGGCGCTTCGGCGGTGCGGCCCAGAGCCCTCCCCAACAGACTGTAAGATCTGCGAAAGTCAACGTGGTAGGATGCTGCAGTAACTCGTCTTTTTGGGGGGAATAGAAAAAAAAAACACATTGTATCTACTGAAACCAGCTCAACCCGCATCTACTTTGCTTCTACCCGCATCTACTTTGCTTCTCTCTCCTTTTTTCGGTTGGCTCAAATTGTGTCTTTGTTGGTTGACCTACCACCATTTTCATCCTCAAACTGGATCTCAACGCTTGGCTTTTCTCCCAATGCCTTCCTCAAATACATGCAGGCTGAAAATCTATTATATTGGACCTCCGCCAATGTCCAACAGCATTTAAGGCGGACAATACCTGAAGCCCACACATAGTTCAAATAGTGTGTATTATATATATATACTATGCAAATTATCTAGTATATATTAAAATGACACATTATGATATATCATCTCATGGTATGTATATCGATTTTTCAAAGGCCCCCTTCAGGAGGCCACACCAGGGTCCCAGCTCATTACGACATCGCAGGTCCAGTACAGGAGGATGATCCAGCCCACCACGACGATGAACTCAGAGCCATGGAGTGACCAACGGGGCACCAAACGATGGCCTGTTTTGGGACGTGTACCTGGGACTACATCAGTTTCATACAGTACAGAAAAGATATGGAAGAAATATGAAGAAATCATAGATTATAGACGATGATTACTGTAAAGATAACCATTATATCAATCAAGTATGAAAGGATCTCACAATCAGCGTCCTTTTTATGCTCAGCACCGGTGGCTCAGTCGCGAAAGGTGTCTCTGGCCGCAACTTGTGCAAGCGAGGCCACACAGATGTTGCAGACACATGCCACTGAGACGAGGCACAGTGTTCCACAAAGTTCTTGGGATAATTTCAACCCCAGATCCATAAATCCTTACTATCAATTGTGGTGGCTATCCGGTTGTCCGCAAAATAATGGGAAATAGTTACCATCTCTATCCATGGCGAAGACTGCCACAAATCCAGCCCCATTCGACCAATTTTCAGTGGAGAAGTTCAACGGGGAAGTTCGCCTCTGGTCCGCGACATATCGGACATCTCGACTCGAGACCCCTGCGAAGGCAGTTGAAACGGGAAAAGAGAGCGCAGCACTGAACTTGGATGACCCTCGTGATATCGGATGTAACCAGTTCATCATCATTTTGGCTCCCCTCTTGGTTGGTGTGTTCTTATTTCAACCTAGGTTGGTCACTCAAGAACGCAATGCGTCTGCATGTACAAACGCACCGTCGTCATTGGCACAATTCAGGAGTTTTTTTTGTTGACTAAACAAAGTTGCACGGAATTGCCAACATTAAAATTTTAAACCCGCAGCTCCAAGAATGTGAAACGCGCCCAACCACTGGTTTTCCCCACAATCTTGATGGATTTCAATCGTTCCCAGATCATTTTTGGCCATACAGGGTTCCTTCTCCTTTCCTCCATAAACATCACCTCTTAGGAAAGGAACCACGATATAACCACGATTCCAACACCGTTTTTTGCATCCATCTTGACGACGACGCGCGGTGCCCGATGGCCCTCGATGTTTCAACTAATTCACGATGAAAGTGAAGGTGGACCAAAAGCTCAGCATGACACCCAGTAGTTGTGAAAGCCAGAGGCCGGAAACACTGGGATTTGAGGAAAAGTCTATCTAGGAAATTAGGGTCCTTCACATCAAAAAATCAGTCTTATCCCATAATCCAACGAAGACATGGGACATGTATATATATATATATATACATATATTATATATACATATAATGGGATCTCATCCAATTTGTGGTTTCCCCATTTTCCCCCTCTCAAGAATACCTTTTTGGTCATTTGTGATGATCATCCCAGGTAGGGATTAACCAGCCACGAATGAACAACGAGTGGCCGCTGGATCAACCAGGATGTCCCACCCACTTCATCGCTTCGCCATCGATATGCCATCGGCAAAATGTCACTTTTACCTCTTGAAAAAACCTCCGACTTGCGAGCCTAAATGAATCAAATCACCATCTCTTGGGTCTTGTATGTTTTTGTTTATATTTTTATGATTAATGATTATTCCATATTGATTATTCCTTTTTGTACACGACGCAGTTGGATCGAAGGCATGGCGATGGCTCAAATTTCTTTCCCACCCTAGCGGCTCTATGGTTTAAATCTTCGAGGCCGCTAGAGACGAGTACGCAAAAAAATCAGAGCGGCGTGACTTGACCTGGCAATTCAGCTGCTGCACTGAAATCCGACGTCAACCCACTTCTATAGGATTTGGACCAGTTCTTCACCAGGGTTGTGGTAACATGTGGTACGAGTAACAACATTCGCACCCTGCTGACGTTTCGAGGGCAGTCTCCTTTCGGGTATGACTCAAAAACTCGGGTGCCAAGGGCTGCAAAATTGGTCGTGTAAAGTATCAAAACAAAAGGAATAATCTGGAACAATTTGGGATGATCAATGGGATATCTTTAGGGATATCATTGGTATTCCATGATTGAATTATCTTTGGAATGGACATGTTGATCAATGCAGGTTGAAAAGGATCTGCTGCCCCCATCTTGAAAAGGAGTGCTTGGTGCATGTGCAACCAGGAGGGAGTAGAATATGTAAGCATCTCGTCAGAATGGCATCTGGGATGTATGGGATCTTCAATCCGGTTGATTCATGGTCATTCAACTTTGCTCAGGTTCTTCCAGCAGTGTGTATGTGCCAAAAATCCATATGCCAGCTTCATTTGTTGGGGAGGCACAATCCCATAATGTCCAACAAATACTTAGCTTGATATCATGAAATATTGAAATATCATGAATCTCCAAAAATTGGCTATCACCAAAGAGGATGGTGAAAAATGACACACGCCGTGCCTAGGCTGAACTACGATGGATTGCGGCTGCACACGTGGCCACCTGGCGGACACAGGTGGATTTTTGCCATTTTGTGGCAATTTAACTGACGAAAATGAGGTTCCAAACTATTCTAAACTTCTGGAATTTGGGGAAATATGCCCATGCTTGGACAAACCAACATCCTTGGACGTTGAACCAACATTCTTGGACATTGAGTACTAGCGCCAAAAAAGTCCACAAATCACAAATCAGTTTCTTTGAAGAAGTCTTTCCTTTGATTTCATCGCAAACGCCCAAATCGGCCCCATTCTTCGTGAAACATCCCCCACTATTGGTCCTACATCCACTGCTTTGGTATGTCGGTGTACTCCCATGGTACAATAATTGTTATGTTTTCGAAAAAAACCTGATGGTAAACCAATCCGAACTTAATTATCTTGATGGGACTCTGGGGTGCAACAATCTCGCGTCATAACCCTATGACCCCTATGTAGCTTGGTCTTCAAGCTGAAGCAGGCCGGCAGCACTCCAATGAGCAGGGCCACTAGCACCATGCAAAGAATCCGACGGTAGCCTTGGATGCCGCGCATCCAACACGCTCCAAACGAAGGGACCCAGTGATGCAGGGAAAAACTGATTCCTACTCACACATCAAAAAATTGTTGATTTGCCATAGCCTGAAATGAAACTCAAACATCTCCAGATCAACCAGGTGGCTCATCTGATTGCTTTGCGTGATGCGAAGTTCCCGCACTGCGCCATCTGCCAGGGTGAAGGCATGCGAAATGCACGGGATGGTCCAAGCCAACTGTGGATGGGTCAAGTTCCAGGAGTACCCAAACATGGGATAGTTTCATCTCAAGAGTTTCATCTCAAGAGTTTTAAGCACCAAAATATTCTTTCAACCCCTTAAACTCTGGATCTGCTAATTTGTTTAACACTAAAAAAGAACACCAAACTCTGTGGTTCCAAGGTCCTTGAATTTTGAGCCAAGGCCCCTGAAATTGTGAATTGGGAAATGTTGTTCAAAACAGCAGAAACTAAGGTGATTCAAACCAACAACCCTCTGATGGATTCTGAGGGAACTTCCGTGAAGCAGAATCCTAAACTACCAACTAATGAGGTGAAACAACCAATAAATCATCCCCAATCTTTGGGTTTACGACATCGTGGGCATACCCTTGACCGAAAACTGGGATTGTATAACATTAATTAAACATTATATATATATATATATATAGTGACCCCCCAGTCATGGTTGGTTACAGGAAACTGAGGGGAAACCATGGGAAACCAAACAAGCATTGCGCAGATTGCGCACCTGTGCTCGCAGAAGCTTGCTCCATGCCCTTCTCAATGTTGTCCAACACCCCACCTTGGGCCTGAAGCTGCAGGCTCTCTTGGATTGCAAGGACCGTCCCGTGTTCCGCTGTGGTGAGTTGCTCACAACATATCTCTGCAATTCGATGCCTATATACACATATATATATATATAATAGATAGATAGATCATCTGATAGATCGGATATCCGATGCTTGCTGCTGATACCGCAAACCTTATTTAGTTTATCTCAGTTCAGACCCAACTTCCCGCCTCAGTGAGGAGTGCCAGATCCAGCAAGGCGCGCTGCATGTCGCGCACGTTCTGCGACACCGTGGCGACATCCTGTACATACCTGGCGATATGACGCTGCCCCGTTTCGTGGTGCTGTTGTATGTTGAAATACACTGAAACAGCCTGAGATATAACTGGATGACTCTAGGTAGTTTTGGGATTAGATGATATTAAATGATGTTAACTGGATTTGATGTAGATACACCAGCATCATGGATGATTTTGAACGTGGATTCACAAGCCATGCGGGCGTGTGAAACAAGTGGAGAATTGGGATCGTTGTCCCAGGTAGAATGGGAAAGTTGAAACCATCCAAACCTATAGGATCCTATAGGTCTTAACTGTCTTAAGTGGTTTGAAATGTTTGAAGTTTTAAGGCAAACAAAGTATTGACCAGCAACCATGTGGATGATTATCCCCCAAATCGTAACTGTGCACGAGCGAACACAACCATGGTGATTTGCAGTGATTGGGTTCCTCTACAAACCACTGTTGTAAGCCTTGTGACTGTGGTTGCTACCCAGCTATGGAGTGGAATGATCATCAAAACCGTAACCAGAAAACTGATGGGTCGATAGTTGTCAACGGTTGCGATGAATTCTATCGTTGTCATTGCCGCTTGCAATCCTCCATCAATCTAAGTTGCGTCCCCAAGTATCACTAAGGCACAATCAGCAAAGCTACAACTTTACGCAGGACACAGCAGCACACCCATAACCAAAACTGCTCACAGCCTGATACCCTCACAGCCCCCTCGCATTGCCAATGGGTTACTCGTCGACCATGGCCGCGTGGAATTGAACCTCCCCGGTGGAAACTTCTTCAGCCTGCCTGGACCAGCTGAAGCCATCTTCACTGAAGATAGGATGCTATGATGGACCGCTAAAGGGGGTGATATCTGGGGTAATTAGGATTTCGGTACTTGGTACGGGCCGGTGAAATATTGCAGCAAGCATGCCCCGAAACCATGGTTTAGTAGAGGCTCTACAGGCTTTACACACATTTGGGACCATAGAATGAGGGTGTTGAAATGGGTTGAATAGGGGGATGGGATTACATACATTAGACATACCAGCTCAATCCACAAAATGTTTCTGCTCCAGCTTTGGCAAGCAGCAAGGCGCCTCTGCATTTGCGCCTCGTCTCCTTCACTCTGCATGCTCTCGGGCGCGGCTGCAGGCGCAGACTCAGCACGGTCTGAAAATCTTCGGGTGCCATGGAAGCAAAACAATATCAGGGGAGATGGACCAAATCTCATGATACAGTAGGGGAAATCTCGCCTTTTGGCCATGTTGGTCAACACGGTGTCTTGTAAGGAAAAACTGTACCAGAATAGGCAAAAAACAGCAAATCATGTTTGTTTCCTCCTCAAGAAACGACCAATCTATCGAAATCCTCTCGGTCCCAACGCCAAATGTCCTTCAATTTCCTGGGGATCGATCTTTGGACCTCCAGCCAAACTGACAACCTTCAAATGCAACTGAGGTCCACACGAGCAAATGTCTTATTTGCCCCCCTTTGTGTTATTGGACAAGTAGAGTAAATCGCAATAGTAATAATATGTAATAATAGATCTTACATTATTCCGAAATAATATGCATCTATTATATAGTCTTTACATAGAAATTTTATGCAATATATAGTATATCATCATTTTTGTTCTTATCATTATTACTCTTATTGTCATACTTGTTATGCATATATCAAGGCAGAAAAAATGATACGTCCCAGTCCACCCACAAGAAGCCAAGCAGCGGCCACCGACTTCTGCCAGGCCTCCTGGGTCCACTACGGCATGGCCCATTTTGGGGGACTGTGGAAGGGCCAGTCATTTCGTGGAAGATCTGGTTTCTGTAGAATTTTTTGTTTTATCCATCATTCGGATTCAACATTACAAGACCTGATGTATTCATTAATATGATATTTCTGTTCAAACCATCCCGCAAAAAATACAAAAGCTGGTTTGGGGTTTCAATTCCCTGGAAAATGTTAGATAGTCAGCTTTGGATCATCTATACGAATGAACCTTACCTAGCTTTACAAGTCAATAAATCAATTAAATAACAACTAACAATATATCCATATGAAATACATGTGTATACATATATATACATATGTATACTTATATACATATATACATAAATGCATTATATATATATATATAATACATATATATATATATATATATACATGCGGCATATATGCATATGTTACATATGTATGTATACATGGTTTACGTTTCAATTTGTTGCGGTCAAAGCCCCGGGCACCGCAATTCGCAGTGCGCGTCCAAATCAAATCATCCATGAAGCAGATTGAATCGCTGCTTCATTGGAATTTCGACGCATTTTTCCGGATGGCCCTTAAGTTCAATTCCTCGAAAGGTTTCGTATGAAGGATGATCCCGAGTCAACATCTTTTTTTAGCAATACTAAATATATAATCAGTTCCCCCAACTCCACATCCGGACTTGCTTTTACATGTACTGTAAGGCTCAAGTAGCGTCTTTGGCTACTGATGCGCTGTGACACTGCAGTTTCTGGAAGCATAGCCCTGGCACTTCACACTCGCCAGAAGAACCGTCCGCCGTCGAGGATCTCGATGAAGCTGCTTTCGCTTGTCAGATGGTTCTTCTGGCGACTGAGGCCTTCTTCTTGCAGTGCGCTTTGGCAATGGCCAAACTCTATGCCATATCCTGAAGAGCTGCTGGGTTCAAGCTACTGCAATGCATTTTACAGACAGAGAGTTCGAATTGTGAGGCGTCAAAAAAAAACATTGCACTTCAAAGAGAAACATGATCAAATACCCGCAATAGCACAAAACCCAGTGCAGTCAGTGGCGCATGTTCACCAGTTTCCCACTTGTCAGCAAGAAGAATTGGCTGCTCAGCGCCATGTCGGCGAGCAGCGGCATCAGCCAGAGGATCAGACAGCTGTTTTCTTTGGCAAAGAAAAACAGTTGTCTGATCCTCTGGCTGATTGCCTCAGAAAAATTGCCCGGAAACGATTCAGCAAACCAAAGGCTTGCCAAAGCATGCCAAATCACCCAAATCACCTCTTCAAGATGGACGCATTTTGCAGCTCTTCTCTTGTGTCCTGGATACCTGGAACCAACCTCATCTGACGTAGATAAAATGGAGAACTAGTTTTGACCCCGTTCTGATTGCTTGCAGCCTGAAAAATAAAATAATTTGCCAAGCCACGCGTGGCAAGAGTTTCCAAAGAAGCTCCTGCGATGATCTTTTGCGCGCTGTCGAAGCTAGCATTCCCAGCCGGAGCTTGTTTGCAATGACCTGTTTGCAAGCGTTCCAACGTGCTCCAACACTGCACTCATCACCCTTCAATAAGGGGCCATTCTTGGGCCACCTAAAACACGTATTATTGTGAAGCTGCTAAGCAGGGTTTCCAGCAGGGACGATTGAAAAAACGCAAGGGGTCGCCACTTGTCAGCTCAGGTTCAGGGATTTATGTTCCAGAATGGGCCCTGGTCTTGAAAGCTCTACTCCACTGTTGTCTCAAACGAAAAAACACACTTGTCAGGATATTCAAGGGCTTGTCAAGAACTTGCTGTCCCGATTTTCAACGGAGCATACCCAAATCTACCCAGTCTCCCTGACTACTCGCTGCTTTGGAGAGCATGAAGCCTGTCAAGGTTTAAACTCAGTCTCAAACAGGGCCGTCTTGGTTTGTGCCCTTCCCACCTACCCCTGTGCAGAAGTCTGATTCAAGATTCTCTGGTCAAGAGCTTCTTTGAGCCAAAAGCTATGTTTCGTGGCTAACAGTGAAGCAGCAAACATCCATAATGCATTGGAAACCAGCAAGCGGCAACGCAATTTGCAGCGGATGATTGGACCCACCCAGCCACCCAGTCCTCCGCCTTCAACCACTGACCCCAGGCATCGCTCAGGTCTTTCGAGAGCTTCTGCAGGTTTTCCCGGAGCTTCCTAAGCCCAACGCTTAGAGAGGAGAAGCAATGACCAAAACATAGGGAAAAAAGTGAAGATTACACAGCAAAAAATAGTTCGAACATTCACCAACAATAGTATTGGTACGATCTTTATCTATACATACACACTCTTATATTATTATCAATGAGAATCCAATGGATGGCCAGGGCCTCCCCCTTTTCGACGCTGGCCTCTAGTCCTCAAAGAAGAACCCAACACGGACATAGCTACAGGTCAAAGCCCTGATGAACATCCCACAAATGAATGCTGTCTAGACTGTATGGATAGATGTATATATATATATATATACACATGTATATATGCATTCACCTACAAACATATGATTAATTGATTAGACAAGTTGGGAATGTGAAGAGCTCCACATCGCCAAGACACTGCTCCTTGACACGGTGCAGCTGTTGGGCAGACAAGTCATTCTTCACAGGACTCTGCGCCATCACCTGGGACGGGGGTCACCTTATCATCCCGAAAAAAGGGCGAGATCTGTCGCCATCATGTGGAAAAATGCCATAAAATGGCTGAATCGTAATTACAAGAATTTGTCAACTTGGAATCAGGTGATTTGGGGTGGTTCCCGGTGGTTCCCCTTAAAATCCATCATTCATGGTGGTGTCCTACTGATGTCATTGCAATCTACCCTCAATCATCCAATCTACATCATCCCAATGATCATCCCAATCATCCCAACCATTCAATCGACAAAGCATCTACAATCTGGCTGGGTTTGTCTGAAAATAGGTGTAACACCTCCTTCGCGATTATTTGATCGCTACACGTGGTGGCAAATGATCCATTTTCAGACATGCACAGGTTATCATATTGCTAGATATGTATCCCGCTACACTCATACGTTTAGCATCGTTTAGCTATGTATCCCATGAAATCCCCATTCATATTTGGTTGGCTTCCCATCAACAGATGCTGTTTCCCATCAATTCCCATTAAGTAGTATTAAACCCCATGTCCCCAGTACATCCCAGGTGAATTTTCATTTATTCATTGGATTGGTTCATGGGAAAATTTACAGGAAACCTCTATATTTGATGGGAAAATCCATGGTTTCCTATAAATTTTCCCATCAACCAATCCAGTGATTTATAGATGATCAATGATCTTCCCATTAAAACCCATCGATGAAAATCGCGCCGTCCCAGGTCCGATGGGTCCGGTCCGCCTGCAGCCGTTGGGTCGCCTCTGCCAGTGCCCCTTGTGCTCTGGCATGGCTGGCCTGGAGAGGCTCCGGGGTTCCGGGGGCATATGACATATATCTATATATATATATATATATGTGCATGTGTGTGTGTGTATGTGCGGGTTATCATGGTTTCACTAGTATCATGAATATCATTGTTGTAATTCTTATCATCACTTGGTATTACCATTGTCATGGTCATGATGTTCAAATTTGCATCCTTCTCGTAACGGTCATCGTTCTAGTCATTTGCTATGATTCTGGCCATCATGTTGTTCTTATCGTTAGTATTATCATTATATACTGCTAGCTACTGGCATTATCATATATTATTGTCATTGCTGTTGTAAGTTATCATCATTATCCTGATTATCATTATATAGCATCATCATGATTACCCTCATTCATTATTGTCGTTATGTCTCATTTCTACACACATTGCCATAGCATCTACAGGTCGTTTTACCTATTGTTTTTGTAGACTCTGTGTGTGTGTGCGAGATATGTGGGTGTTTTGTCAACATGGTGAGAGTCAAACAAAGGTTTGACCCGACACTGACGAGGAGAATTGGATCAAAACAATGAGAGAATGCGGCTACTTCACCGATAATAATGCGTAGGGCTTGGGCATACAGTACATACTCAAAAATACTCATGCAAATGTAAAGCATTTGCACTCTTTTGTCAGAAGATACAAATCTGCTTCCCCCGCCCTCATCGAGCTTCCTGATTGACCTTGCAAAATATACATCACAGTATGAACAGCATTGGCCCTGGCTGGTTATTCTCAACATATTTCGTCATGATTCGGACTCCAAGACGGCCAGGTACCAAAAAGATATTGTCGGACCTGGCATTATCAACATCCCTGGATTCTCCCTGGCCACAATGAGTACCGTACATGTATTTGGGTCAAAATCTAAGACCCCAAAAACTTCCCCAAAGTGACAAAATATGTCCTTTTTTTCTGCATAATATATATATATATACAACATCACACAACTATATCAGCAATGTCTTCTTGGGAAAAATAGAGTATACAAATAGAGGGGCCGGTCAGGGCAATATATGGATATATACACATATATATATATATATGTACATACAGACATCAACGGTGTCTTTTTGGGAAACAAAATGAGGCACCAATCATCTGCCTGCGCATCGCTTGAGGCTTGAAGTCTGCCTGGCATTGCTGCCTAGGGCCGTTGGGAAAAACCCGTGGAATGCAGGAGATTCGCTGGGTTGGTTTTTTGTTCTATGGGAAACATGCCTGGTTTCTTAAAAGCCAACACGCTCCTAAATGTAGGTTTTGTTTTCAAGCACAACCACCCATGCTGCGTCTTGAATAAAATAACAGGTAATGAGGTCTTTCCCAGTGAAGAATATGGATGTTTCTTGAAACTGAGTGCCAAACCAGAGGTGGAAGAAAAAATAAACATGTCGATTGAATTTGCTTTGGGTGATTTGGGATGCCTAATTTCAAGTGAAGAGTCAAAAGATCGTCTCAACTGGCACTCATGCTGATGAAAAAGAATCATTGAGTGAAGAGTTCAGTCGAACTAGCACATATCTGTTGGAACTTGAAATGGAAATATTGCTCGGACCATATAAAGACGCAATGGCCAAGAAGTGGTGCTCGGACCATATAAAGACGCAATGGCCAAGAAATGGTGCTGGGACCATATAAAGGCGCAATGGCCAAGAAATGGTGCTGGGACCATATAAAGGCGCAATGGCCAAGAAATGGTGCTGGGACCGTATAAAGGCGCAATGGCCAAGAAATGGTGCTGGGACCATATAAAGGCGCAATGGCCAAGAAATGGTGCTGGGACCATATAAAGGCGCAATGGCCAAGAAATAGTGCTGGGACCGTATAAAGGCGCAATGGCCAAGAAATGGTGCTGGGACCATATAAAGGCGCAATGGCCAAGCAATGGTGCTGGGACCATCTAAAGGCGCAATGGCCAGCAAGGGTGTAATAGGGTTTTTTCATGTTTTTCCAACTCTTTTTTCACCAATAGTTCAACAAACATGTGAAAGGAATGGATCGATGTCCATTCCCAAGTTTGGTTGGTTGGCAACCTCCTTATCTTTCTTCAATGTTTGTCGCTCAACCTCCTTTTTTGTCGCGGAAACCTCCAAAGTCCCCTGTTGTTGCAGATTTTGCTCCAACAAGCAAGTCTGGCAATTGATTCCATGTTTTGAATATAGGCAAATCATCCATTCATAAATCATCAAAAAATCACTTCGGTTTCCGTTGCTAGGAAAATTAGATCTCCTGGAACTGAACCATGTGGATGTGAAACTCCTGCAACTCGGCGGCACATTTTGCACTATCAACCCCCCCAGTTGTCGGTCGCAAGATCACCAATAAAATGCAAGACTTCAAAACCCACAAAAAAAGTAGGTGATACCCAACTTGTTGATACTTTTTGGTCACCTTCCATGTTGGGTGCTGAAATCTGCCATGTTTTTCCACCAAAAAATCGCCGAGGCGCGAGGCGCTTCAGCGCCGTGCTCTCCTTCACGGCCAACTTCATGGCCGCCTCAACGGCCTGTCACCAGTCAGTGGTCAGCAAAAATGGACCGAACATCAATGGTAAAGAAGATACATTTGAATCAAATTGAACAATAAAACACGTGGAAAACATCTATGTCTGTATATTACAATATCATATATATATATATATGCAACAGGGGACACACCGACAGAAAGTGTCAATTGCATCCCACGTTTCAGCATTCTTTTGATACAGATGTCACTCACTCTGAAAGCCTAGGTATGTCTACCAACATGGGGAAGTTCCAGAACATAATTACAAAGCTTTGGATGTTTTTTTGACCTCTATAACAATTGAATGTAGATTCTACAGAGAATCTATATGTATATATACATATCTTTATTTACTGGGGGTTGAACATGGCTGAACCAGTTCAAGCAGCAAAATATTTGATTGAATGAAAAAGAATACATTTAATCATCAAAAGTGGGGGTTGACAAACAAGAACCAGGAATGGGAACTTGATAAACAAACATTGGGTTTGAACAAAGTAGGGATTTGGCAAACAAGCATTGCTTTGTCTCGGCCAAAACTTGGGTCTCGCAGGAGTCCACAAAAATGAGATTACCCTACAAAAAGTTGGTTTCAATCTCAAGCTATGTGCCAGTAGTGGTTTCTATTCTTGTTGTTCACTGTGAGGGCTCACTTACAAATGGGGGTGTAACCCCCATTGAGTCAAAATGGTTCACTCTGATCCCATGTGTCGGACCGTGCTTCCTGTTGCACTTTCTTGCACTGTGTTGAATGTTCCCTCGCTTTGAAGGATAGAAATGTTCCGATGATTGGTGACACCGATTTTTTATGTTCTATATAGTTTGCTCTTTCCTCTACTCAACAGTCAGCACTTTGAGCACAATGATCGCCAGATTTTGACCTTCATCATGTGGTTGGGAGTCTGCCCGTAAGGGCCACTCAAAATACCAAGGCCAAGCGACTCAATGTGCCGAGCAGCCTAAGCTATTGAAGATCAATTCACAACTTGGGGGACAAAACTCGCTCAAAATATCTAGAAATAATCAGAAAAACCATGTGGATTTCAGGCCGTTTGAGGCATCGAACCCTGATCACCCCAATTTTCGGCCTCCTCGGGTCTCGACATGGCTGACAATGTGTCAGCAAATTTCGGAGGGTGAGACAAGCAGCCCAGCGGCACAAGTTGCCAACGGAGCTACTGTGATCTGACTTAGTCACTGTGACGATGCATGATCTTCAGGGGTCATTCTAGACTCAAAAATATGTCAATTGTTCTCTGTTCTACAAATGTGTACTGTGTACACATACATATGTACATAGAATATATAATATATAGAATATATCTATAGATAGATGATATATATATATATATACATTATATATCTATAGATATAATATATATATATATATTATAAGATACACAATGCATCTGTGTTTTCTGCCAATTTCAGGCCTTCAGCATCCGAAAAAAAGTCGCAGCTCGATCCAAGCTTCCGCAGAAAAGCGATGGGATGACAACCTCTATGAACAATTGCTGCTGGTCTAAAAACCCATCTCAAAACACTGGTACAAATCAATTGATGATCATTTTCCTATATTGATGATCATTTTCCTATATTTTCCCAAGTGGGGGGGTTTGGGGTTTCATTGTACCCTCCTGTATGTTATCCGAAAGCAAAACCGTTCGGGCGGTTGAACTAGGTTCACGTTCCTTTTTTTGCTAGGTCAAGTTCCTGGCATGATGACATAATCTGCATGTTTCCTACTTGATATACCACAGTTCATTGTCAGATGAGAAAACCCACATGGCTGGATGGTTTCTGAGCCAACCATCTGAAAAAGTCACTGGGGTGGAACTCGTCCCATTTTGCAAATGTGGATGTTTGGAACAGGAAAAATGTAACACCATTAGATAATATTAAATACATCATAATACATCATAATACATCTAAATATACTAGAATACTAGAACATCCTAAAACATCCTAAAACTCCATGTGTCAAACCCACGATTGGATTCTAACTGGAAACACTGACCGTTTCCCTGAGCGCCAGGACGGGATTCTCTTCCGGGTCAAAGGCCAACTGACGTCGCGGGGTGCAAAAAGGCTGTGTTGCTATGGTCGGATGCCAGGAATTTCCAGCAGTGTGCCTAGTTTCCAAGATTCCAATGTGCAATCTCATCGACAGAAATGACAGTCCCTTCAAAGTTCTTGGCATCCGAATGGTTGGTTGATTGGCTCCACAAATTCCCCGAAGATTTCCATATATCATTATAGTGGTGAATCATGGTAAATCATCCATTTTTGCTGGTAAATATCCAACATCATCCTCAAATCTTCGGCCTCGAAGGGGATGTAGAGCACATCCCAGGAGATGAGAAAAAGCCCCACAAAGTCCCAAACTCGGTTGGTTGGAGGGAGATGTTGCACGAAGCTCCTGCTGAATGGGGGTAAAAACCTGGTTCCCCTGTGGATTTTCCCTTCACAACTGGGGGAGTTTCCGTTGCCATGTTCACGTGCCACAGGGTTGTTGTACAATCGGTTGGGGGGCACACGTCCTATGACATGGCACGTTCCAATCGGTGGCTGCCTCGTGTCTTGGACCCGGACCTAATCGCACCGTGCTGTTTGGATTCATTGGAAGCCTCCAAATCTCTTGGTGCTGGCGTTGCTGGGGGTTCCAAACCCTGGTTGGGCCACCAAAACGTGCCCTTCCTGTGCCCAAGTTTGTTAGGATCTCAAGGATGGGATTTCTATCACTGATATGTCCAGCACTTCTGAGTGGAACCCTGGCCAGTATCATATCCACGTGGCCACGCAAATTCTTTGTGCACATCGTTGCAGGATAAGTAGTTGCAATCGAAGAGCGGTTACTTGGTTTTTTAGATGTTTTTAGAATGCAAGAATTGTATCATCCATCCACCTTTCCAGACGTCAAGGATCTGAATTCTTCATCATTGCAACTGCCATGCGGCTGAAAGATCCCCCTTGTATGCGTGAGGGTGGAGACTTCAGTGTGTAGAATTGATGAATCAATTTATCGAATCATTTTTCCCTACTGTGCTTGCTGAAACTTTCTTGAGAGGAACATAATTTTTTAATCCTTCAAACACCTTCCAGAGTCATGAGCGTTTTGCAGGGCAAATGGCGATGCAACCCAAGAAATGGAGAGTATCCAAAAACGCATCCCAACCTCTGGAAATCACCAAGAATTCAACTAAATGTAAGCATGACCCGTGAGACGATCTCAGCGAAAGATGGGGCCCTCAATGATCCCATCCATGGCCAGACCTGATCCTCTTGATGGCATTCCACAGTTGCTCCAAAAAACTGACCTTCCGAGCATCAGAATGCAGTTCAGGGGGTAACTTTTCCAGGAGTATTTTTGCTAGAAGCATGGCATTGGGATAAGTAAGGTTCGAACTCTCTTGGGAGAGCTTCCGGGAAACGGAGTGTAAACGGTATCTTCCTTTGCACTTTTGAACCAGTTTGAACCTGTTCAGGGTCTCCGGATGGTGCTTCTCTTCCTGAGGTTAGGCTTGTTTCATCATGGCTATGTTCCCTACGGGGAAATCAATAGCTCAACTCCGCCAAAGAGCCTTTGATGGACCAATGGAGACCGCGGATTTCCTGCTGATGATAATACGGAATACCCCTGATACCCCAATCATCTCAAGAATATGAGCAATCAGTCCAAGTTTGAAGCCCCCAACAAAGACATTGAAGTCATTTCTATTGCTAAACCATGAACTCTTTAATCGGCGGACCCATCCCCATGACTCAGCCAGCTAGTTAGTGAAGCCCGATGCCCTGCCAGTTCCGGCCACCTGGTTTCGAAACACCTTCCGTTCCATCATGCCCATGCGCATCTCCAGTTCACCTCTTGGGAATATGGTAATATGCGTTGAAAAGGGATGAAAAGGGTCCAAAAAAAACTGGGGAGTGCTGCGGGAAACAAACGGGTCTTGAGGTACCTCGATGTTTCGACACACCCAAATCAGTGATGTATTAATTGTCCGACAGGCAGGCTTTCCAGCGCTTTTCTAGGGCATGTTTGTTTGGCAATGGTGTGTGAAGCTGGTTGAAACCAGGAGTGTTGAGTCCCAAAATCCGGTTGTTCTCTCCTAAAACAGACCCTGCAAACTTGGGTTTTAAGAGTCTCCAGTTGTCAAATACCAGTCCCCATGCATACTTCTTCTATCTTATTCTAGGTCCAAATAGCATGACACAAAGCAAATCGCTTTGTAAAATCAACACATCAACCTTAAAAACCAAATGCTTGGCGCTAACCAAGCTAGTAAAAACCATCAATCAACCTCCGAGTCTCAGCAGAAAACCCATCTGGGCGGTCCACCACTGTGGTTGGAGTTGGAGACCTTGTCCAAGCGCGAATCCTTGTGACCTCAGCTAGCTTCCCCCAGGATATAGGTTATAGGTAATGATCAGCTGAATTTCCAGTAGTTTTGTGGTTATATAGTTATATGTATATATATATATAACCAATATATGAATCCCATGGTATATATATATGTATATACTGTATATATAATTTGGTCATGTATCTCATATTACAGGAATCCGTATATTGGGTATCCAAATCCCTATGTGTTGACCGTGGCACATATGGATCTACAATCCACCAGCAAAATACGGATCTTCTGAGGAAGGCTTCTAGATATGTCTAGATCAACTCACCAAATCTCCACAGCTCCACAGGTCTTGTTGGCGGATGCTACCAATCGAGGACTTTGGATCACCATGTCCCGCCTTTAAAATGTGGTAAACCCAATAAACTATTCTTTGAATGGTACAATTCGGCTTGGCTTATTGCTACTGCCATCATCATTATCAACATCACAAGCAGTGTCACAATCATTGGGATTGTAGAGGTATTAGCTATTACTATTGATATCATTATTGTTATCAATCTCGTCATTCTATTAGACATATTAGAGTACTGTTAATATCTTTATGACTAGATATATTGATATATTACATCATATTGCATCACACAACTATTAACTCCCTGTCATTCTGAAATCCCGCTGCAGAATGGATTATAGACTTATTAATCGTAATCTCATTGTATATGATTCTCCCGATCTCATGTATTCCAGTATGATTGTCAATCCCATCATGATTGTGGAGGTTTTAATATGTTGATAATTTGGAATATCATCTATAAATGAGGATATAATGGGGATATAATAGAATAGTATTGACAGTATTGGAATATTAACGGACTGTCAATGGACAGTGATTTGATAACGAATCCTTCATGGTAATATGGACTATTGATTCATATCAAATATTCATGGACTATGAATTACCATCCCCAATACGGAGGTTTCCAATCCATGGGGACACCCCTAAATTAAATCATCCATGTTCAACCCGGATATTCATTAAAAAACCATCCAGCTATTGGGGTACCCCCATGACTATGGGGGTACCCCATCTAGCCAATGATTAACAGTCATTCACCACTCGTTAACATCTATTAACCCATAGTTAATCCACTATCCACCCATAGTTAACCCATTATCAACCCATGACTAACTCACTATTAACCCATAGTTAACCCATTCTTAACCCACTATAAACCCATTATCACCATGGTAAACACCACCAAGAGACGCCACTGTTGGCTCAGGCGGAAGTTCACCGAGTCTGGGGAGGTGGAGGGATCCCGCCCTGCGTCCGCCACCTGGGGACGTGGAGCCCCCACAAATTGAGGGAAACACCTTGGGAAAAATGTGGGAAAATGCTGGAAACATGCATGGTTTACCACGGATGTTTCGTTTGCAAAAAAAAAAACAAGGGTGAAATAGATGGCTTGCATTGATGTACAGACGTACCAGACTGATTTTGGTGGAACTGGGGGGTCCAAACTAGCAACCTCAATTAGATGAATTTGGATGGTTGATGCTCAAGAATTTCCTCAACAACCCTTGCGGTTTCACTTCTTGATTATCAGTGGTTAATGACCTTCGAACTCAACAACATGTTTTAAATTTGTTGAAGATGTTGACCTCCAAAATGTGGACCAAACATTTCCGACCACATATTACAGTTTCTCCTCATACCCCGTTTTAGGTCTGCCCCTGGGCCCAGGCAGAATCACGACAGGAGTTGGACATGGTGGTCTCGAAGAGCGGGGAGTCGGCTTCAATCTGCAGCCGATTGATGGGGGGACCGACGAGAATGGGTTTGGCATGGCATGGTCCATGGTTGTGAATGGGACAACCCCAACACACAAGCGATACAAGATGATACAAGCAAAGCTGCCACTTGTGATTCTGTTTGGTGGGATGATCAGCCCCAGTTCTCATCAGGCTATGGGCTACCTGACCTGAAATGTGGAATACCCAAAGATTCGTATATCAACGCTTCTGCAATTTACTGTCCTTCTGAGGGTCATGAATTCATTCTGCATTAATTTCCAGATTGATGTTTTATTTGAAGCTCGCTTCCTTTGCATCATAGGCTGTGCAATCTAAAGTTTCTGCGAGAAAGATCCCAACATCACAAATTTGTTTGCAAACATATTCGTGCAACATATATCCCATGCAGCGACAAAACTGCAGCAGTTTCTCCTTCTCTATGGCCACTCAATGAGCCACCTGTTCCTTTTAATCAAAGCAATGGACGAGGATCTCGCTCAACCATCGAGCATCAGCCCGAGTAGCTTTGTGCAGCGACGAAACTTTGCATCGCCGCTTCAAAAGCTCAAGAGGTCGTGGCTCAGAAGGTCTAGAGTTCTTGCAGGTACCATTGGTGGTTTCCATCGCAAAACTATGCGGTGCGCCGTTGGATCTATTTTGCCAAAATCATAACTGGAAATGACGATATATTATGATATATTACTGATATTAGGTAATATATTGATTATTATTGATACATCTGCAACCACCAACCAGTGCTGCATTTCTTAAAATGACACTTCGCCACAATCTGTCTCGTTCACTAGGCGGATGCGATACAATGTTGCACCACGGCAATGATACAAATGCCACGCATCACCAACAAACCCAAAAAGTCGCTCACAATCAGTCCAGGGATACGCCTGTCAGACTCTCCTGAACCATATCCGTAGCTGAACATGAACTTTCCTGGCAACGCTTCCACCCACCCATCCCGGATATGACAAGTTCAGCTGGTGATGTGACCCTAATCGATCCGGATCCAATGCAAAGTATGCAAAATACACAAAACCAGCCCAAAGCGTAAGATGCATAGCCATAAAATGGACAGAAAACACAATGTCCAATAGCAAAATGATTTCTGAACATCCAATTTTGCGTTTCAGGTTGGATTTCCAAGGTGCTTGGCTGAAATTTAAAGGGGTCCATGAAAACAAGGGTAAGCCCTCAGTTTGGAGTGTCATTGATCCCCAGTGCATGGTTCCAAAAATCCTGCCTCCAGATCCCGGTTTCTGGTCAAACTCTCCGATTTTGGTCGCACTGGGTTGACTCATCTGTTGACCCATCTGGCAATCTGGGTGTGTCCAAACATGGGCTGATGTTCAAGACCATGGCATCCAAAATTCATGGTCTACAAAAATCGTGGCTATCTCCCCAAACAAAATCTTTTGGGATAGCACACATGCCATGGATTCTATCCACTTTCCCACCTTTTCCCCACCATCTTCCAGGCGTCCAATGGTATATGGCACACACAGCAGCACACAGGTGCCGGTCTTCCCTAGAGCCACCAGGGCCACCGCATGGATGATGAACACCGGCAGCCACTCCACGACGTTTTCAAAGGCTCGGAGCTTGTAGAGGAACAGCATGCCTGGGGTTGGCTAAAAATGAGGAAGAGCCCTCTGGCTAATCACTTAATCATGATTTTCCTTATAGGACTGGCCATTTGTTTCTGGTTGTACTGGATAGAAGTTGACTTGTTGGTGGGTGACAACACCGAAAATAATCAAGAGGATGCCTTGGGATAACCAGGAGCTCGTTTGAGTTGTAAACCCATTTTGATTTGCAGGTACAAGTTCTCGGGCTGTGCCATGGACACAATGGAGATTGACCAAAGATTTGGGGGCCATTGAAGCATGTTATTTCTCTATTTATATAATTAATATGTTTGATTATGATGTATTGCGCATGACTTTGCAAAGCTGCCAGGTAGCATTGCTATATAATTGTGATGCCGATAGAATTCACCAACAGTGGGGATCCTAACAAAGTAGGAAAGGAAATCTGAAGAGTTTCACCAGGCTGAGACAGGTGGGGATGTCACCCGACAAGAACTGATTCCCCAGTTGTTCCCACATGTTCCCACCGGTGGCTTGTGATTACGGAAACACATCTTGTTGCTTGTATTCCGACTCTCATGGGCTATGCCATGCGATCTCTTAATGTTTTGCTGTTGATATTCAGTCCTTTTTTGTTTTGATGTGTGATATTCTGTTGATGCTATACTGAATTATATCATATCACGTCTTTGTGTTGATGTTTTATACTATGTTGGTGCGATACTTTGTATTCATGTCATCTGATCGTTATCTCATGTTTTATGGCACTTCCCACCTCAAAGATGTCCAAGTTGCGATCATCTTCGCTCGCCAGCTCGCCCGGTGCAGGATGATGGATAGGCTGTCCCACCTACACACTTGACCGCTGGTGACGGTCACATGGCGAGTGTATGTAATGTCGGAATTTACAAATTGACGCCCTCTAATTTTGTTTTGGAGTTGACATACCCCACAACCAATATGAATATGAACATATATGAACCCCATAACCAATGCTCTATGACTGTACTATTATAGCACTCTTATATAAATCATTATAAATCAGGATTTCAGGAATATGAAATCATCAGGATTGGACATGTGAATTCCCAGCCATTTTTGCAGCCCATCCGCCAGGAATATCTCCCCTCACCTTCTGTTCCTCCCGGGCGCGGATCAAGCCGTTCATCCCCGGCAGCATCACCAGCTGCGAGACCAGCGCCGCAATGGCCAAGGCTAAGCCCATCCCATTCTGCGACAAACCAACGGCTGGGATGGGGTGAAATTAACCAGGATGGGCTGAATTTATAGTGATCTATAAGTGGCTCTAGACTCTATAGTGTGTAGATATGCATTCCCCCAAAGGTGAAAGATGTGTTTTTGATGGTTTCACCCCATGTTTCACCATTGAGGTTTTCAACACCTGAGAGAAACAAGGCTTTGCCCCCCGGTCCTCACTGTTGAAGTTCAGGGCCTTGCGAAGGTAGAGCTCTGCATTGAAGTAGTCCAGTGGAATTGCAAAAGCCAAACCGATCCTGCTTGGTGGTTAAGACCCCAAAAGACGGAGCTCCGAGTCAGCTCACCATCAAGAACAGAGACTTAACATCATTTAACTTGACCAGCGGAAATGAGGATTCGGTCAACAGTCTGGAATTTGCTTGAACAAAATCATCGCCAAAAAAGGACTGTGGGCTGTCCCACTTCCCACTCGTAAAATAGGTTGGTCAGTCATGCCCCCCAATCATCTCCGTTACTGTTTCATACAGTACTGTTTCTGGGGCATCTAAAATCTAAACCCCAAAAAGTATTTGAAACCGCAAACCAGTATCAGAGTTTGAACAATCTGGAAACTCCACACGCTTCCAGTGGGTGGGGTTGGAATCTGCGACTTGTACTTGCTAGTCTGCAACATCGCACGTGGCGTGAAACGCACAGCGGTGATCTCCAGCGGCAGAGTACTGAGCCGAAAAGGGCTGGCGAACGACCTGGAAAAGGTGAAGCTTCCACGGTGATCACAAGTTTGACTACGGCTGTACCATCAACTCCCAAGTAGGTCTCCTCATCCAAACCTGCCAAAGGATCACCTCTAAAACATCCCCATGCAACCTGGGTAAGATCACCTTGTATTCACCATCCAACATGGTGGGCACGGCCCACCCATCCCCCGAGAATCCAGGTGCCAGAAAACTGTGCTGCGCCTGAATCACACGGCTGCCGGGGCTGGGGCATTTCCCCTCACCTCAGGAGAGCTGTCATGGGATGGTCATTGTCGATCCAATTCTCCCAATTTCCACATGGTGAACTCCATCCAGAGTCGGTCGTGACCAGGTGCATGTGAGTTTGATTTACACGGCAGGATGATCATGTAACCATGTACAGGTCTACTTCACCACAGGGACAAAGCCCCAGTGCAGGGCTAACCCCTGTGCTTCCGGGCTCTTTGCCAACTCGTTCGCGCTTCTCCTGCGGCAAACCCTGGGGTGATCACCAGGAGCGGATATCACCAGGAAAATCTGGGGGGTTCGGCCAAAATGGTTTGTTTCATTGGGGAAATGATGATCTTTGCCATGGGATGGAAAGAAGGTCCAAATGTTGGATCCAAAAAATGTAGCATGGTAAAGCCAGCGCCACAAACCTCAATTGGGTATGGTTAAGAACACTCAAGTCTTACCAATTTGTGGTGGTTGGCCAAAGCGAAATTTATGAAAAGGGTTATCCTGGAAATTGATGAAATTGTCAATGGTGAATACTTGGGTGATCTAGCTGGGAGTTTTCATGGGTCATGGGCCCCCCCCGACTGACTATTTACCAACTTTCAGGATCAGAGATAACAAGATCAAGTTGCTTGCATTTTGAGATGTAAATTGCTAAAATCATCTATATAACTAGCCTATAGTTAATAGCCACCATGTACACCATTCTAAAGATCATGTTGGTGTCCTTTGCGCCGTGCTTTAACGGTGCATCCGTTTCTATGTTTGCTGGAGGATCATCCTCTGGTCCCTGGAAATCTCTCGACCCCCCAACCCCCAGAGCACGATATGGCCGCGTTTGAACCTGCTTGTAACGTAAAACAACTGTTTTCACCCGTTTAAAAACTGAAAATGAGACCCAACAGCTAGATTCTGTTGGTCAAATCCCATAGTCCAATATGGGGGGTTCCTAAAAATTAGGGGTACCCCCAAAGTATTTATAGATGGATTTTCCATTGTACACCATCCAGCTATTGGGGATCTCCCATCTTCCAGGCATCCGCACGCGCGTTCTGCCAGCTTCCGCAGCTTCTGGGCGCGTTCGCGCTTGGCCTGCTTGGCCAGCCTGGCGAGCTGCAACGAGCGCCTGGGAAAGCCTGGGAAAGTGGTGGTCTAAAAATCCTGAAAAAAATCGACCAAAACTAGAAATTGACCGAGAATTATCAAAAGTTATCAGGTTAAGCGTTGGAATGTTGAGAAAAAATATGGCAATATGAGCAATGGAAATAGCATGAAACAGCAAAAAATGGTGCCGTCATTCGAGATACTGCCGGTTTGCCACGGGTAAATTTGGGGTGGTCTGCAAGACAACTGGGGCTTTAAAGACCAGCTGTATCTGTTGTAACTGGCCAGCATGCAGAGAATCAATGACCTCAAAGTTACTTTTCCATGTGGGGATTGATACACGATGTATTCAGAGCCAAAGAAGCAATCATGATTTTCTGGATCCAGTACTTGATCCATCAACAAAACCAGTCCATCTGTGAATCCATGTGTCCCAAAAATCATTTGACCCACACATACGCCAAACTGCAAAAAAAGATTTCATACTTTGCTTCAAAAAGTTCGCAAATTTGTGTTCACCCAGCAACCCCCATCCAACCCCCATCCAACAGCCGCAACGGTGACCTCTTTTCCATGAGGCGATTCTCCCGCGCCAAACGGTTTTGGGTGGCATTGAATTCCTGCGGTCGAAAGGGCCATGGAAGACCGTGCATGAAGGCATCTGTGCTGTCTGAGATATGGGTCAACAACTTATGAAAGGGACAGAAATAGAATGAAACAGAGCTGTATCGATGCATTGACACAAATTGAATCTAATCAACAAAGACATGTTCCATTTCATCCCAAGGATCCCAAAAGGGAAGTTTGTTTGGACATGTTTGGTCAACATTGACATCATTGACACGTCGGAGATTCTTCAGCCTTGAGTTGGTGTACAGCCAACCACAGCATAACCTCTGTGACAGTAACCTTGGCCACCAAAAATAAGTATCATAAATTTCTTCTCCTTACTTTTGGGTTTCCATTGTTATTGGTGAATATCCATTTCTGTTTTCCATTAGCTATGAAAATAGCCATTGGGATTTACATAAAATTCCATTCAAACAGGCCTGTTTTACTCCATCCATCCCCATCCAAACGCACGTCCCAAACAGCGCCTCCAGCAGCAGCGAAATCGGAGAGAGTTCTCCCTTTCGCTTCACCGCCATCCTGAACAGTGAATCGATCAACGAACGAAAGGCATAAAGGTAGATACTCTCTGGGTACTTAATGGTCTTTAATGAATTGTATGTGGGTATGATCTGATGATATATGAATACATATATACATATATATATATGATATGATATAGTTGATCAATGATAGTTGGTTGCTCATTATTGTAAGGATTTGTAGGGTTTTAATCTCTGGTGATTTAATACTTTGCTATTGAAAATGACATTTGTTTGATAGGTAGATCACCTATAAAGGAGCCCTTTTCAACAGCTCTGTCAAATTGCCGGATGGTAGACAATGATAGAAATTTGGAAATCACATGAAAGTACGGTGCTGGGATTCATTTAAACCATTGAAATTCTCCGTAAACTTGAAACCCCAGACCTCAACGTTCTCTGCATGGGTGAGCACTGGAAGTGCAATTGCCGCCAAATCGACCCGGCAATGGTGATGCAAAGCCCCAAACATGGAATGCAAGGAAGCTAGCCAAATGAAGTATATCATATTATGTAATATTTTCTGCTTATAAAAGTGTTGATCCAACAGGCCATTCTTAATCCTCCGCAACTGGTTGCCCATCGGCCGGCCTTTCCAAATCAAACCGCTCCTTTCAGAAAGGCGAAACCTGGCAGGTTTCAATCCAATCGAATTCGCAACAGAACAAGGCCACGATCCAAGTCAATGGCTGCTGGTTTTGGATGTTCATCCCCCCAATTGCAGATAGTCCAATGAGTGACCCATCCTGATCTTTCATGTAAGCCAAGAGAACCATTCGCCACTTAAGAGGTGGGAATGCACCTTGAGACCTACCTCCAACTACCGAACCTCAACCATTGACATTGTTAGAATATCACAATCTTTGGGACCTCAATTTTCGGATCCCATGTTCATATTCGGAACTCCGCTGAGTGCTGATGGCCACACCGCGGGGCCTTCGGTTTCCTTTCTGTGGCCACGTGCCATGCACGCACCATGGCGCGGGTTGAAAGAACACAATGTGGTTTTGCGGTGAAGATTCTCCTGTGAACCAATCTGGTTTGTGATTTCCATCCTAAAATATCGTCGGTTGAGATCATGCCAAACAGGACGAAGAATATCTGAGAATGACAATTCATGGAAACACCATTTGTTGGGCCAAAGTTTATGAATGCCACTACGCATAGCTAAGTCATCTTTGGCCAGTCATGGTTCTGATAGTGGCTGGAAGTATGGAACTTGCCCATGCATCAATACCATGTTTGTATGGGTGTGTTTTGACTATTTGTCAATGTACAGCCAGATGGAAGATCATTTCATCAGTCTTGTTTCCAGTCCTTGTAGCTGTCAATGGTCCGTTCCATTTGAGTGCTACTGCGGCACATTGAAACAATGATTCTGAGGCCTGTGCCAAACTTCCTGGTTGAAACTTGGAACTCCAGGAATATGGGAAACTTTCAGTGGATGCTAGGATAGGTATAACTGCATCAAGGAAGTATATAATGCACATTAAAGAACTGTATAATATATATTATTATATAATTACATACATATGATTAACTATATACGATTGTTTCAGAAAACTGTAGGTAATCCAGGGAGTGTTTTGGGCGCTATAAGTTCCAAAGTTTCAGCCATCCTTGGTGCAGCCTCCTCGTTCCCCCTAGGGCCGCCATTATTCCAACGACATATTCAGTACACTATCGCGTGCCTGGTCAAGTTTCTCATGCATTCCCAAATTTCGATTCTAAGAATCCACCAAACAATGATTGATTCTCGCAGAGAAGCCTGTGGGTCTACCAAAAGAACCAGTAGTTGGCCCAGAGTTGTGCTCGTCGTCCTATTGTTGTCGCTGCTTCAGCAAAAACATCATGGAGGGTCAAAATCCCAAAGGATCCAAGCGTTGGCTGTGTATTCTATACTCCTGCCATCGTTGGTACTACTAACTTGTTGCGTCCTGGCCCCGGTGTCTTGGGAATCTTAGGTACTCCTCTGTCCAAACGGTGCTAATCTCTACGGGGCATTCCCTCAAAATGGCCAAGATAGAAGCCAGACAAAGAAACCAAAGAAATAGCAAAAAACGAAAGTCGTAAGTAGTTCTTTTGTGCGTTCTCTTGCTGGGCGTGGCTTGGTGATGGTACTCCAGCGCAGAGACAAGTGCTATTGCTTGCTTAAATTTCCCTAGTTCGCCGGCCACATTTGTTGCTGGTTTAGATCCCAGTTGTTTTCTGGTCAGACCCCTCTCAAACCCTCCAAACCCGCCCGGTTCGTGCAAATATCAACCCAAATCCTTAGGCTATCCAGCTAAACTTCATTCAACTTCTATCCCCTTGCTTGCTGGTCTTAGGAGCTGAAACCCCTGGCTCCATCTTTTCTTTTTGCCTCCCCGGAAGATCCGCTGCGCTGAGCTGGGCTGCCTCGTCAAGACAGATTTGAATGGTAAGAATCATTATAGATTATAAATAAATCATGGGAAATGATTGTAAGTCATGGTAAGTCATGGTAAGTCCCAATGCTTTGATGAGTTTTGGACAGTTAAAATGACGCAAATCTGCATTCATATAAGCATCAGAATTGGTGTTTATCTCCCGACAGAAAGGGGGCTTTCACACTAAGATACTAAGACCATATAGCCAAGCTGTATCCCATTGTAGCATATGGAGTTGAGTGTTTCGCCCAGCGCGCCATGGGACGTCCATCAGTTTTCAAGCAGTATAGGTTTTGAGAGTATGGGTCAAGTCACTGGTGCCATGTTGTCCAAGATATTATCCAATAACATATGTGTATACATGTATGTATGTATATATACATCTAATATCATCTAATATTCTGTATTAGCCGCATATTATCCAACATTTGTTTGCCCATTCCAAAGTTACCAATTATCATCTATCCATCATTATCCAATATACCCAACGAATTATCCAATATGTTATCCAATGTTCGCCAACCTCACCTGGCAAGGGGTTGGTGCGTCAGGCCCGTTCCGCGGCACGGCGGTCGCTGACGATACCTGGCTGTTACGAAATGCCGCGGTTGGGTCGGTGGCAGCCACCGGGGGAAATTCGAGGATTGTGTGCCTTGAAAATTGGGGATATGATTGAATAAATATTGGCAATATACTTATATTCTAGATAAATCATGATAAATCTAGATAATCTATGATAATATTGGGGATGTAACTACTGGTAATTATATGTAATTATAATTATATATGATTGGCAACTCTGTATGATTGGTTTGAAACCAGAGGATTTTCCATGTCTTTAAACACTTGAAACCAGAGGATTGGTATAATCTGATTGGCTCGGAGAGAGGCCACTCGGAAATGGTGGCAATAAAATGCAATAAACATGTAATCACCATTTTGAACTGGTATAATGGGATGGGATAATGATGGAAGACTACTAATTATTAGTCGTTGGCTTCAAACCATGCCAAAAAAATGTTGGGAAATGGGATCATCATCCCAGGTAGCACGGGCTATCGCTTCCGGCTGTTAAGTTGTTTTGCTGAATATATATATATATATATGAATATATTACATCATATGACATCCAATAAAATCCATCAAGAATAGAAGTGCCACAATCTGCGCTAGGAAAACCTTATAGTGCCATGTTCCACTGTCGTTCTGACCTTTCGGGGTTGGATGTTTTCCACACCATTCTGATCCAAGGCACTGAGGGGTTGGTTGGGATCCACTGGGTTCGCATCTGGGCGCAAGCGATCCCTGGGCATGTCATTCACCATGGAATGCAAACATGAGTCGGGGGACTTGCTAATCATTGCTACCATGGGTTTCAAATACCTAAGTGTCAAGCTTGGCACTGTGAAGTTCTAACATGAAAATAGATGAACATAAATGGTCTCTGTTTTCAAGGAAGACCTCAACAAATACACCATTTCATTGTCTATTCCAGGAATGTCCAATTCCATGAGTGGAAGCCGATCTTCACCTTCGAATGATCCTGTGCAATTCACAGACCTTCATCGAAGAACTGATCTGAAGTCAAGCACAGCGCTCTGGCGGCTGAGCCAAGCAAAAAACGCTCATCAGTTGGGAGTTCGGATCTGGATAAAGTCATGAAGGGAAAATCCAAAGCTATTTACTAAAGCTTCCCATATTATATTTAATGAATATTAATATGAGTGTAAATTCACCTCAAAGGGAAATCCAGAGCCAGGTGCCCCCACGAAATCGAATCCTGGCAGGCTTCGGTGGATATCTGTTTTAAAGCTGGTGGTCATGAGGTGTAATGTTTGAATATCTGAAGCAACCAAATGGGGTTCTAATATTCGGTCCAAGGATGCTACAACTTGGATGTAGCTGGATTCCATGATTCCAAAATTGCGGATAGAGAGTTCTACAGGGGAGATTCCAAGGTCAGGGACTGACTCGTCTCGGTTTTCAATCACTGAATGGGATGTTGCTTGGACCAGCTGGTGGCATGCCGCCACCCCGGGTCCTGAGGAATCCAGCATCCAGCAGGCTGTGGATGGTATCCATTTTCATCCCAGAAAGCATCATCGAAGATGAAGTCGCCTCAATCAAAAGGCACAACGCCCTGTGGTGTCGAATTGGTGTCCTGCTGCAAAGAAGTTGTAGGGAAGGTTTTTTGGGGATCCCTCAGATTTTTTGCACATACTCAAATGATCCCACATGGGTAGTTTGCATTCTGGATGGGGTGCCCCCCAGTTTTTTGACACCGGTCTTGGGTAGGGACTGTTGCTTGCGCGCTATATACAGTAATTCATGGGCCACACCGGTTGCCCAGGTTCGAGACGCATTTTGGCCAGGAGCATCCCCAGTTTAAATCTCCATTTTTGCAAGCGGCTGTCCCCAAAAAAAGATGTTGATTGATGCCGATGGATGTTGATATCATATCCGAGTTTCATCGAGTTTCATCATTGACTCAGAATCTCAGAATGGCATTGAGCACTTCTTTGAAGCAGTTTTGAAGCAACCCGAGTCTTTAAGTAGGCCCCTGGGCCCTAGCCCCCTCTCTGAAGACAAGGGACCATTGCTGTCGACCTGGGCCTTTTCGAAATGAATGCCTTGGGTTGTGGTCGAAACTGCAGGTGCTATGGTAAAGAGATCAAACATCTACCCATGTATGACTTGCAGGGAAAGAAACATATGGAACATTAACCAAGCATTTTGACTTATCCAAGGACATAGAATCCATATGGAATGAGATCAAAGATCACCTTTCATGAAATCTCCGAGATGTGTTTTTTTTCGATGCTGGTATCCTGTCATACATGGACCATGTCTGGATTCCAACGGAAAATTCGCGAGGGTATGCGAGGGTGATGCTTGAAGATATCCAAAAGGGGACCGCATTGAAGGTGCGGGTTCAACTGTCGTCCACCCTGAAAGGCAAACAGGTCCCCGATGTTCGAGACAAAATCCTTGCAGAAATCACCTTTGAGATTCTCAAGGCACTTATTGCAAAAGAGATGAAAACTGGTTCTCAAGGATGGCTTTGATTTCCTGTTGACCAAGGATTAATGAACCCCTTGTTGATTTAACTGGGGGAACGATTTCTTGGGGTAATCTCCAATAAATGACTCAGATTTTGTGAGTCCCTGGGTAACATGAATTGCCACTCTGGGATACTTTCAGTCCTTCTTTCCCGAGAGCGTCTGCGAAGGGTTTTTCGTAAAAAGAGATTTGCATTATTACATTATCATATCTTCACATCTGCACATCTTACATCTTCATATCTTTNNCATCTGCACATCTTACATCTTCATATCTTTACATCTGCATATCTTCACATCTGTTCTTCACATCTGCACATTTTACATTTGCAAATCTTACATCTTCATCTCTTCACATCTGCACATCTTACATCTTCATCTCTTCATACCTGCATATCTTCACATCTGCTCTTCACATCTGCACATCTTACATCTTCAGATCTTCACATCTGCGCATCTTACATCTTCATCTCTTCACATCTCCACATCTTACATCTTCATATCTTCACATCTTCATACTTTCACATCTGCATGCTTTTCTCTCTTCTCTCTTTCTCTTTTCTGCTAATTTCTATTTCTTTC
>BGPT01000702.1:166082-203011 GCA_003297045.1 Symbiodinium sp. clade C Y103
CATCTTCACATCTTCACATCTTTACATCTTTATCTCACCACATCCTCACATCTTCAAAAGCTCACATCTTCATCCCCTCACATCACACATCTTCACATCCTCACGTCTTCACATACTCATCAATCAATCTCTTTTTATTTGCATTTTATCCATTCACATCTTCTTTCTTTGAGACATTTTCATANTATTCCTCTCTCTATATATTTCATGTTATACGATCTTCACAATTACATATCTCACTATACTTCTCTTCGCTCTCGGGCCATCCGTCGTCTAGTTTGATGACCTGCGGGGATCACCAGTGCAGCTGGGCCACAAACGCAATATTTGTCTAACTCATAGTCGGCCAAAGTCCTGTCATCCTGACACTGTCTCGCAACATTTGAAGGAAACACCAAACATAAGACGGCCCAAGGTTCTTATGCCATGCATGTGCATACAGTATGTGTATGTATATACAAAAATATTACATAGTGCTGATAGACTAGAGAATTCGTTTTATGCAGCACTAGCTTTTGAACTTCCAATCCATAATTGATTCATATTTGGGATAGTTCAACCGCTTGCATTCCCTTGGATTCTGGCCTCATCGAGGTCCACATACTCGCCGAAACTATGGAGGCTCCTTCCTGGGACCAGTTGAGGTCTGGCGGTGAAGCCAATCGGTTTACTTGGGTGCATCATGCCCAAAAATGATCCCTATATAAACACTGAATCGTTTAGTTGGGGGCTTCAAATGACACTTATTCTGTATCCAACAATCCGAATTTCAACAAGAAAACCACTGGTTGCAAGATGGTGCACTATGTTGCACTAGCCCCCCCATTCTTTAAGAAAAACATACGCGGTTGAGGTCCAAGACTGCGCCGAAGCCGCCAACAACAAAGGCCAAGTATGAAAAAAGGAACAAAAAATGCGGGGTGTTTCAACGTTTTCCAACATTTTCCAACATCATTTGTACGACTTCTCCACCATCCCCGCCCATCTGCGTCGAAGCGTCGCAAGTGAGCTGAGAGGTGATGCCTGGTGGCTGGAATGCCAATCCTTGGAGGCTCCGAAGAAACGTCGAACTTCACATCAAAATAGCTGGGATATAGCTGGATGATGTATGGATGTTCATCCTCCCCAGATATGATTCTGATATGATTCACCAGGTTTTGAAGCATCCCCACGGAGAATGAAGAAACACACTGGGAAACACACTGGGAAGGTCTGGTTCCATTTGTTCTGTGGTGTTGGTTCACAAGGTTTTCTCTACTGGGTCCCCAACGATCCATGCGGACGACCGGGTGCGCTTGCTGGGCAATCGGACCATAATAGGATGGTTGTGTGGTTTCCCGAACTAGGGATCTCTAATTTTGGATCCCTACCTACTTACACAATTGTTTTGTGTCTCCGTGTATTGTATATATCCCCATTTGATTGTGCTCTTAAATCAACAGTTGATTCAACCATGTTCAACCCATCTGCCAAGGCACCTTTGGGCCAACATCTGCTTCAGCTCCTGCGACTCAAAATCGGTGCTCCCTAGCTGCAGCTGGACCCCAGTCTGCCAGTCCTTCACTTTTGCACTGGGCTGCACATCGAAGACCTCATGGGGGCCAGGGCTGGAGCATGATCCCACTACCGATAACAGTCCAGGTTCTGGAAAAGGGTACCACTTGACCAGCAAAATCGGATATTCTGAAACCATCTGAAACCATGCAATTTCAGGTTCGGATGGGTCAACACTCAACACCCATTGTGCAGCCATCGGGATGAATATATGAATATATATATATATTATACTATATATATAGTTATGTATATATATATATATATATGCATCAGGCATATATATATATATATATCCATTCCAAAAACCGCTAGTTTGATCTAGTTTGGTGTTCACATGTGTTCACCAGGGTGCCAGGCTTTTGTGCCTAGGGTTTCTTCAACCTCCAACCAGCCAGGTCCCCCAGCCAGGTTCTGCTCTTGGTATTGCTGTAACCGACCCTTGTCCCATTCCGAGGTGTCGCGCCTCGGATCCAGCCCCGAAATGAAGAAGATTGGGGTCCCATTGAAATATCCCAAGGACAATCCCATTCCTGTTAGAATCCCATCATAGTCCACAATCCCCATTCTAGCCTGTTATCTTATCATATCTTATCCAGATCCATATGTTTAAATCCATTTTTTTTCATTGTCAGATCCCAAACCCCATATAATATCATATAATATTCCCAGTGTAGTCCCATTATAATCCATCAAATTCGATGAATATGGGACTACAAATGTTTATCATCCATCATGAAGATGGGACTATAATCCATTCATCCATTCATAATCCATCAATAATCCATTAATTCATCAACAATCAATGACAGCCTCCGACATCTCCCTTCCCCTTTCGCCGCAGAGCATTGGCGGCACTGAGACGTTCAGCTCGAAGCCCTTCACACGAGGCTTCACCTTGGAACCCCCACATGTAGGTCGTTGATGGGTTCTGAAGCTCAAATACAACTGTGGTATGGGAATGGCCAATAACTGACTGACGGACCGACGGATGGGCTGATTCAATCGATTACAGTACAAATATCCTGAACAAGCGTGATCTACCAGCTCCATGCAGTGAAACAACCACAAACATCAATTTGTATGCGCGGTAAGGGCCTATCATTGTGTCTAAGGTGTTTTATGATCAAAGGAAGTTTAGACGTCTATGACTTCCGTGTCACGGAGTTCCACAGCAAAGAAGTCTCACAGCAAAAAATCTCACAGCAAAGAAGTGTGGAGTGTAAAGTGTAAAGTGTAACGTGTAGAGTGGAAAGTGTAAAGCGTAAAGTGTGAAGTGTGAAGCGTGGAGTGTAGAGTGTGAGGTGTAAAGTGTAGAATGTGGAGTGTAAAGTGTACACTGTAAAGTGTGAGGTGCAAAGTGTGGAGTGATTGTGGAGTGTAAAGTGCGGAGTCTAGAGTGTAGAGTGTGGAGTCAAAGTCTAGAGTGTGGAGTGTGGAGCGTCAAGTGTAGAGTGTAAAGATTGTCGGGTGTAAAGTGTTATGTGTAGAGTGTGAGGTGGGGAGTGTGGAGTTTGGAGTGTAAGAGTCTAGAGTGTGAAGTGCAGAGTGGAAAGTGTACAGTGTAAAGTGTAGAGCGTGGGGCGTAAAGTGCAATGTGTAGCGTGTGAGGTGGGGAGTGTGCAGTTTGGAGTGTAGAGTGTGGAGTGTGGAGTGTAGAGTGTGGAGTGTGGAGTGTAGAGTGTGGAGTGTGGAGTAGAGTGTGGAATGTGGAGTGTGGAGAATAAAGTGTGGAGTATAAAGTGTGGAGTATAAAGTGTGGAGTATAAAGTGTGGAGTGTGGAGTGTGGAGTGTGGAATGTATTGTGTAGAGTGTGGAGTGTGAAGCGTGGAGTGTGGATTAGAGATTGGGGGTGTGGACTGTGGATTGTCCAGTGTAAAGTGTGGACAGTGTGGAAAGTGCGGAAAGTGTGGAAAGTGTGGAAAGTGTGGAAACTGTGGAAACTGTGGCAAGTGTGGAAACTGTGGCAAGTGTGGAAAATTACGTACTCACAATATCCCACGCCTGCACGCAATTTGCACATCGTGACCGCTTGACGCAGCCCTGGCAATGCAATTCGGAAAAAATGACACAAAACGACACGTCTAAAGTGCTGCGCCTGCCACGCCAAATGAACATGGACACCTCCAAAGTGCTGCGCCTGCCACGAAAAATTCAACTCATCTTCTGAAAACGACGCAAAAGTATTGCGCCTGTCACAAAAAACGACTTTCGACGCGGGATCAAACATGTTGAGATGTCACGAAGTGCCACGCCTGCCGCACGAAACGAGATTACGACACGTTTGCAACCTCCAAAAATCACCACATTTTGCAGAACTCGCCAGAGGCACGGCCATACGGCCGTCACACGGACAGTTGCGAACGGTTGCGGACGTTTGCGGAGGGTTGCAGACGGTTGCGGACGGTTGCGGACGGTTGCGTATCGTCTGGCGAAGACACCCTCAACCCCCAAATCGCCAGAGTAAAACCGGAACCCTTGCTACGCATTCAGGAAGAACAACTGCAAAGTATCCTAAAAAGAGCAACTCCAAAGTAACCTAGAAAGAAAAACAAAAAGTCAACAAAAGGTCTCTTGAAATAATATTTGATTTCCTCTGGCTTTCGGAACATCAAAACGCCTTAGGTCACTAGTGGTCCCAACCATTCTGATCCTAACGGCCAAGGCACTGTGAGTCTTGGGGGCCAATCATCAAGGCCGGAACCCATCCAGTCCTGGAGGTTGGAAAGGGATGGTTGAGCGGCCTTGCCCCAATTTATAGCCATTTTAAGTTGGAAAAATGTGGAAAATGTGCGGTTCTTAACCATGGGAATTTGGATGATCTAACATGGCAATGGGATGAATCCATAGGATCCATAGGATGACAAATCAGAATCATTCGACCTCATTCCTTTTTCTGTGATTGGTACCGTGCAACGGCTTCAATTGCAATACCAACGGATCCACTAAATTGGACGGTTTTTAATACTTTTTTTGGGGGGGAAACCACATGAAACCACCATTGGAGGTATCTGAGACCTTTGTTGGGGTTGTCTTCTGAACCTATTTCTGGATCATGTTCTGTACAAATGTCCCTCGATTGTCCAGCATTTGAAAGGCAAAGGTCACGAAAGCAACAAAGCCAACTGCTCTGTCACGAAAGCAAAGGAAGTGGAAATTCCTTTTTTCAGAGAATCAGTGTTTAGTTTAGGGTCACCAAGCCTAACCAAGGTCAATATCTTTGACATCCTGCACAAGCTTCGCTGCTCACGGCATCGGTCCATGTAACATTCGTGCAACTGGACTTCATCTGTCAAATTGGTCTCAGCCGCGAAGACGTTGATGTCCTGGACACACCAAATGGAGGGGAACCCAACCAGGTCTCAAATGGTTTTGGCCATTGTAAGATATTGTAAGGTGTTCAGCCTTCAAAAAAAAAAAATGGATTGACGTACCCAAGTGAACCCTTCCGGGTAGTGAGAAGCTGTTCCCTCTAGTACGAACCCAACCAGTCGAGAAACCTTGATGGCTGGAAAATCTACCACTGCTTTGGTGACTCACGGCATTGTCAAGTTCATACATCAAGCAAAACAAGCAACTTTTTGGATGATCCACACAGAAAAGAGCGGATAAACACGGTGAAGAAAATCATCTTACATCCAGACCCCAATGTTTGGAGGTACACCCTTCAAAAAACACGTTGCATGTCCCATTCTTTCCCGCACCACCCTGCATGTTCCCTGAGATCTTCCTGGCCTCCAGCGGCATGTCCTCCATCTTGGCCAACTTTAGGCGTAAATCACCAATGGTCGACTGGCCTGACCTGGGTCGGGCGGCAACATCTCCCAGTGTTTTTCTTGCGGAGTTCATGGGTATGGTATGGTTAAAAAACCTACCTAATTGTTAGATCTCCTAATATAATAGCTGTTGGATGTTGTTGAAGATTACTGGAGTTAAGATATGGCTTCAACAAAAATGAGACCCAAGAGTCCACAAAACTTGGCTCCCGGCACACCAGTCACCTCGACAGCCTCATGGGCCCGGCAAGGTCCATGAGGTTTGATCAAGCCATGATTGTCAACCATCAATGAAGTTGAATACCCCGTCACAGGATGTTACAGGCACATTAAATGCAAAAGGGGAAATTATGGAAAATCTGAATTCCAACGATCTGAGGATTTGATGTGCAATCGCAGAACGAAGGGGTGACCAATAAACGTATGAAGTCTGAAACCAGCCTCAGGGAAGGACGGGTGGAACTTCATGAAGCTGAAGGCTTGCCCAAAAATCCAAACAAGTGACCAAAAAGCAGAAACATGCTTGCTGACTGGTGTTGTAGGACCACATGACAACTGAAATCAACTAGTTTCAGTTTTTGGTGATCACACAAAAGTCACAGAAAATGGATCCCTAGAGCATCAGACTCAAACAACTGCCTACACAACAGATTTACTTGAATGATTCATGAACCTGGATTCTGACATGTTCAGCAATTCTGGGATGCTTGCCCACACGAACCCTCGGGACCGGTCGCTACGCAGATGCTTCTCATTTGACAAAACCCGTCCGACTCCCTGGCCGCACCTTGGCTATCTGCACCTTGCTATCCATGGTCCTGTCTGCACCATCCTGTCAGACCACCGAAACATCATTGCTATTGTTGCCCTGTTGCCATATTTTTCGCGGGGGCAGCTATGATAAATGCACTTTTTGTGTTTTGCGCCGTCAAACTCTGATTTTTTGATACTTTGTAGTGACTATATACATAAGAAATGTGGAAAAATTCGAATGCTTCATCATGTTTCATCAAGCTTAAAAGTTTGGCTAGTTGGGGATACTGACACGACGCAAAGCGATGTGAGGTCGCATGACCTCACAAGTAGCTCAAAGCCGCACACTTCTTCAATCCAACACCCGACCAGCGGCATGGAAAATTGAGTTCAAACGATTTCAGTCCCAAACATCGAGTAGAGAAAAATCACCGAAAATAGCAAAGGACTATGAAGGATTTGTTCTCTCCAAAAAATATCAAAAGGGAGATTTTTCCCCACCTATGACCCCTCTAAGATCAGGTTTTCCCGAGAAAAGGAGTCAGGGCCGACCTCCAGAAATTTGACCTTGAAGGGTTTCATCAGCTCAGCTTCCTGGCATCTGTGTGTACGGGAGCAGCTGAGGGATGGGGTTTTCACTGTCAAAAAATGGTGGGAAAACGGAAAACCATGGGGAACCAGAAAACAGCACAAATGGACAGTTTGATGATGTTAGATTTCTGTCACTGCCACCAAAAAAGAATCTTTTTACCACTCTGGCAATCAAACCTGGCCCTGGAGCCCCAGCCGTACATTTACTACTCTGGAATGCCCAGCTCCTTGACACATCACAAGTCCAACGCCTTGGCGTTCACGAGTTGGTTGTCATCCACTTCCAACATCTTCTCGAAGGGTAGCTTTGGCTCCTGCGAAAGCTAACGTTTTCGTACAATCCAGTGTGATTTATCCATTACGATTCAGCATCATTTATTGATATTTCTGTTCAAACCATCCCAACAAAATACAAAGCTGGTTTGGGGGTTCAACTCCTTTCTATATGTTAGATAGTCAGTTTTGGATCATCTATCCAAATAAACCTTAAGTTGCTTTACCAATCAATAAACCAATAAAATAACAACTAGTAGATCAATTTGGGAACAGATATGAATATGTATACATATATTTAATATACACTGTATATATGACAATACAGAAATATATATATATAATGTATACATGATATAAGATGTAAATATATATATATAGATATATATATATATATATAATGTGTAAATATATATATATATATAGAATATGTATGATTATATTAAAAATAGAGACATCCTATATATATATATATTGATTTATTCATCTATGTAAAGAATATATGTATATGTATACATACATACATACATAAACATATATATATATATTCGGAACACACACACACATATATATATATACATATATATATATACAAATATATATATATATATACACATATATATATATATGTATGTATATATACATATATATATGTATGTGTGCGTTTTAAGTTTCAATTTCTTTGCAGTCAAAGCCCTGAGCACCGCAATTCACCGTGCGCGTCCGAACCGAAGTATCCATGAATCAGATTGAATCGTTGCCTAATTTGAAAGTTGACAGATTCTTCTGGGGGATGGCCCTTAAGTTCAAATTGTCAAAAGGTTCCGTATGAAGGATGATCCCAAGTCAAGGAATTTCAACAATACTAAATATAGAATAAGTTTCCCTAGCTCCACATCAGGACTCATTTAGCGTCTCAAGGCGGCTTTGGCTACTGATGTGCGGTGACACCTGGAGTTTCTGCAGGCATATCCATTGTGCTTCAGAGTCACGGCCATCAATGCTGGCAAACGAAAGCAGCTTGATGAAGGCTTGAAAAAGGCAAGGGGGTTGCCACTTGTGAGTTCAGGCTCAAGGTTTTTTGTTCTAGGGTGGGCCCTGGTCTTGAAAGCTTTGCTCCACTGTCATCTCAAACGATAAAACAAACATGTCTGGATATTCAAGTGCTTGTCAAGAATTGCTGTCTCCATGTTCATCCCAGTGTGCCCAAATGTACCCAGTCTCCCTGACTAACTAACTCACTGCTTTGGAGAGCATGAGGCCTGTCAAGCTTTTAACTCAGCTCAAACATGTCCAAGCTGTCTTGGTTTGTGCCCTTCCCACCTACCCCTGTGCAGCAGTGTGATTCAAGATTCTCTGAGGGTCCCAAACAATGGATTGTTTTTCAAGCGCATGGCTGCGAAACCCCAGGAATCAAGGACCTCGTTGAGCCAGAAGCTAGGTTTCATGGCTAACGATGAAGCAGCAAACATAAGCAGCAACGCGATTTGCGGTGGAGGATTGCCATCGAACAGAGTCCGAACGAAGAATGAAATACCTTTAGATTCTAGCTCTGGATGTGTTCAGGAGTGTTTTTTATTCACCATGTGGGATGTGTGTGAAAATCAGGTAGCAAACAGGTCCTCAAAACTGGATGGTCAACACTAAAAGCATACCCATTTCTGGGGCAGATTTCATCACCATGTCGGGGTCCTTCATCTTCATGAAGTGCTGGGGCTCCTTGAATTTCACCAGCAGCGCTTGCTGAGCCTGGCTCCAAGGTTTGCATAGTCCCTGAGACGTGCCAGATGTGCCCCAAAATCTCTAAGATTCTCGAAGTATATCCAACCAGCCTAGTCTACATAGCTGCCTTGCTGGTATAGATTAAAAGCTTGCATCGGCGTGGCAAGATATGTTGGTACAGCTCAAAGTTTCGGCGGCCAAAACATGCCAAAACTATGGATTGCGCAACAAAAATAGTCTGAAAAGATCCGAAAACTCGACACAGTGCCTGTGTTTTGTGATATTTTGGGGGGCCCAAATGTTGATCCAAAACCATCTAACCCCCACCATGACATGGCACCCTCAAACGCCCTTCCCCACCTCTTCATCGGCCCCTGGCAGGTTCCACTGGTTCAAGTGGCTAGTTTGGTCCCCCTTAACCTTAGATACAAAATATCTATGTAGTAGGTTATTGTAGGTTCAGGTTGCATAGATGCCCGTTTCCTATACATTCATATGCTTACACTTTCTTATGCGCATCTATATTTACACCGTATATAATATACGTCTAATATATATATATATACATTATATATATAATATATAGTTGTTTGCTTCACATCCCGATTTTACAAGATTTTACTGGTGACAAAAATCCGTGCTCCATCAAGGTGTTCCATGATCCCCCCACCTGTGCCCTCCTGAAAGGAGAATTTCGACATGGCCCTGCAGCTCCCGGGCGCACGCCCGGAGGCGCGCCACTGCTTGAAGTGTCTCAGAGCGCACCAAAGATCACCGAAGCTGGGTGAGACCAACATGTCTCAAAATTTCAACATGTTTGGGCTCAAGAAATGCAACCCACAATTTCTAGAACGAGGTTAGAGATATTTGGGACTTGCAGGAGAGAAACGTTTCAGAATTTCGAGCAATGACCTATGATCACTTCCAAGAGGCGACTTCCTTCGAAGGGGCTTTGTTGAAGGGATTCCAGACATTTCCAGACGGTCCAGACCTTCAAGAGTACCCAGCAAGAACGCCCCGGCGGTTCAGTTTTTCAGCCCCGCTGAAGCGCAGCTCGGACGGAATCCTTTCCGGCTGTCAGAGTAATTTAGTCACTCAAGAGCCATCCAACAGCCCCTCCAAGTGGTGAATATCTTCAATGTCAGGGATCCAGAACTACACATTGAACATCATCGAATAACAACTCTTCATCTGTTCAGTCTCGAGTGACCCTTCCATAGAATCAGTTGCTGGTAACCCGTTGGAAGACGGAGAATCTCCCTCCAAGTCATCAGCGCGGCCCCGAGGGTAGCCCCATCCAGGCCACTCTCTCAGCGCCTGAGCGACCAAAATCTGTGGATCCATGGCCTTGAATATGTTGGATGTTGATCACATCTACATCTACCAGAATCTGCCCTAGAGACAAGTAGAGAATCGAAAGTGGGGTTCCAACTAAGCCCGTGAACACACCGGACCTGTTGGCCTTCATGATGCAGGGGGTGACAGGGCTGAAGCTGAACACCGATGATTGTTGTTTAAAATTGTTTAAATGTTTCAACCACCAGCCACAGGAACACCCAAATCCTACGCTCAAGATGACCAACTTCAAAAAAAAAAGGAGTGACCTCGGAACCATAAATCCTTCTGTGTTATGTGCCGAAATCAAACATCATCCCCAAGATGCTTGGTAGGAGGGAAGGGCCTCACTTGGAGAGATACACAAATTTCCAACTTTTTCCATAACCAAGATGGGTTGGTCTGTCTAGACCAAGGTGCTTGGGTTGCTTCGCCTTGGCCTCACACTGTTTACCTCCCAAATATTAACATTTGATATTATCTGACCCATTTCGTGCCGTCCCTGGCATGATGCGCAAAAAAGAAGACACATAGGGCACCCCAGATCCAGTGGTTTATCCTTGGTGAAAAGGGGCCAACACCCACCACTGCCTGGAGTCTGAACGTCGTCGGGGGGTTGGAGACCTGCGAGAATGGCCGGCAAAATGTTTCGGCCCCAAGGAGAAAATTTTGGAGAACCGCAGACTTGTTTGTTGGCCCAGAAACATGATGCTACACAGCGATATGGATCTGGGTCAAAATGCACAAATCATTGGTATCCTCTAGTCAAAATCTGTCAAAATCATGGGAAATGAATTTTTAGAAGTCAAAAAATGACATACAGAATTGATTTTCCATGGTTTCAGATCCATTTTCAAAGCCTTCGCCGCGAGTTGGACCGACGCCGCGGGGACGGCGAGCGCCGGCGTGGCGGCGTGCGGGAACGCTGACGGCGCCTAAAAAGAATTGGGGCACAGGGGATGTGGTCATGGTATGGATCAAACCCAATGAAATTCAGGAGATTGACCAATAACATACTGTAAAACTAAATTTTCACCAGCAAAGAAATTGAGAGGTTCAACAACAAAAGTGGCTGCTTCAACAGCCCACAATGGTTCACAGCATGGAAATCTGGCCATCAAAAACTCTGATCTGAACCAGCAATCCTATTTTGAAGGAGTTCAAGGTATCTTGTTTCTACCTTCGGACCGTTTTGGTTTGGAACCGTGACCATCCGGTTTGGGGTTGGGGCCTTTGTCCTTTGTAGGTTTTAGTTTGTTCATCATCGTTGAGAAAATGGATTTGGAACCAGAATATTTGTAAAAAGGAGATTTTTGCATACATTTGTACAATGTGTATATTATATATATATATATGTGTCAAGACATTCAATATGCATATACATATATACAGAAAAGCCGAACCTATATGTATAAAGACGATAGATGCACACCGTTCATACATATATATATATATAGCCATACACATACATGTGTATATATACATAACAACATACACACATATCTAGTTTGACATACATGCATGTATAGAAACATCTCTATACACCTATGTTCTTTTCCCCAACGCAACATGAACTACAAATACATATGCAAATGTATGCATATAGGTAAGTTTTCACAGAAATACAATTACATACATGAGTATCCGTATATTCAAGAATATAGATTCCTTGTATAGTCATGTATCCTCAAATCCCTAATTGTAAAGACAAATAGATAGACAAAAAGATAGATAGCTAGCTAGCTAGCTAGCTAGGTAGATACGTAGGTAGGTACGTAGGTAGTTTTTGTTTTATACACACATGTTTAGAAATAAACAACATGTGTATATGTTTTGATCTATATATACAAATATGTGTTTTTATTTACATATGTTTGATTATTCAGACGCAAATAGACATATGTGCATATGAAATGACACGTGCTAACATATATATTCGGGTCATATCAAAAAATACATGTGTGTGTGTGTTTGTCCTCTATGTGTATATGTTTGCATATACGTGTAAATATATGTATATCTATTTGTGCGTGTGTGTTTAAAACATACATTGGCATTTCAATATCAACACAAAAGCACAAATACACATGTATGCATTCGTACATGTCTACACTTTGATTTTGGTTACATGTATGCTTGCATGCAACTTTGAAAAATAAATAGATATGTAGATCTATATATATATATGTATCTGTATATATGTATGCATGTTTAGTCACATGTAAATTTGTACATACACTCACACATATATACGATTATATACGTATGTACACATGTGAAACTTGAAAGCACGGCAACTGAGCACAATGCGCATATTTTCCTTGCACGTACATACAATATACATGCTGAATGGGATCTTAACTTCAACTTGTGGCCATAAGGGATCAAGTCCCTCGCCCTGTTTGAACCGTATATTGAGTGTGGTATTATGTTCAACTTATCGCCGGAAAGGATGGAATCCGCCACCCCTTTCGAACATTTTAACCAATGGGATGATGATGATGATGATGATGATGATGATGATGATGATGATGATGATGATGATGATGATGATGATGATGATGATGATGATGATGATGATGATGATGATATTTGGGGGGTTCACGTTCACCCCGTTACCATCTCAACGACACGCCTGGAATCGGAGCGCGCCCGCGAGTCCGAACGGCCGCGGCCATCGCCACGAAGCTTCTCCTGTCACCAAGGCTGCTTGGAATTTTTGAAATGTTTTCAAACTGGATAAGTAATGTAAAGCTAGGATTATGAATCCACTCAGAATTAATCAACCTCCACACAGGAAAAATGCGCTAGCAATACTAAAATGGGTTGGTCCCCCGGAATCAATAAACCGGGGGACCCCAATTTTGTTAAACCGGGGGGTGTATCCCCCAATTAATCAACCACCACAGAGAAAATCTATGTTTTTTGGTTTTGTCAACACTAACTCTTTCTTTCCAAAGGATTTCTATGGGGTTTCTATCGGACTTCTAGAGGATTTCTATACGGTTTCTATGGGTTTTCTAGAAGATTTCAAACAGATTTCTGTAAGGTTTCCGAAGGATGTCCAAAGAATTTCGATGTGATTTCTATGGGGTTTGTATGAGGTTTCTATAAGTTTTCTAAAAGGTTTATAAAGGATTTCTAAAGGATTTCTAAAGGATTTCTATAGGGTTTCTATGGGATTTCTATAGGCTTTGCAATCACAGGCTCAGTCTTGCATTCTTGGTTCAAGCCAAATTTTTGGCTAAATTTCAAAAGAATGATTTCCCACATGATCAATTTCTTTGTTAACATCCATTTCAAAACCATCACTTTGAGAAGTTCCCAAACGGTACACTGTACCCCTCATGAGCCCATGTCCCCCCCAAATAATAAGCAGAGTTTCCTCTAATTAATCAACCTCCTTGGCCCTTGTTGATTTCTTTTTGGTTTAAAAAGGAAAATCAATTGAAAGTAGATTGGTATCAATTGAAATCCTCTCTTATCTCTAGATTTCTTTTTGGTCAAAATGAAAGTCAATTGAAGGTAGCTTGATATCAATTGAAATCCTTACTACTCTTTAGATTTGTTTTTGTTTTCAAGGAAAATCAACTGAAAGTAGATTGGTATCAATTGGAAGTTGATCTCTTACGGAGGTCGTTTATTTAGGGGTGAAACCTTAGCAGAACCTTCTCCCTAGGTACCTACCTTCGGGGGGCGGGGGGTATTAATCCCACCTTAACATTACTTGAAATCACCTGGGGCATCACCAGTTTTAATGGAGAAACGTGGGATTCTTGGATAACTATTGGATGATTGCTGTTGGTGGGTTCACACCTTAACTCAGTGACATGACTCCAGTGTAAATTCATGTAAATTCCATTCCATTTACCAGGAGAATTGGCGAGGTGACAGTCTGTAAATTAGCCTGAAGACTACGAGGGGTGAAACGACTCTCGGGCGCGAAATCTTGTGCTTTTGGGGTTTGGGGGTATTGTGGCTTTTGGGGTCGCCAGTAGGGTCTCTGTTTCCGCGGTTGCGGGCCTCGATCTGCGAATGTTTTCGACAAAAAGCGCACAGGACTGTAGCGAGAACTCGATTTGCACTTACTTCAAAATGTTGAAAAATTGTCGCGCTCAGAGCACTTTTCAAATATGAGGTCGAAATGTGCAACGGACTGTAGCGAGAACTTGGTTTCTATTTGAAAATTCTAAAACTGAGGCGTTCGTGGCACTTTGAAAGGTCAGGTCGGAAAATACGCACGAGACTGTAGCAAGAGACCGGTTTCACAAAAAAAACACAAGAAACTGAAGGGGATCAGAGCAGCCCGGGATTTGTGTGGTCGAGTCCGCACTGTTGACGCTGCTCGAACGTCGGTCGATGTGACACGACGCTACTGCTATTCGGGTTTGCAATCGGCTGCGGCAAATGCGCACGGCTGCGCGCAGGAAAGTGTTAGTGGTTTTGCCACTCTCCTGCTACAGTATGCGGGATTGCAGCTGGAGGTTGCTAAACGCATTGTAACAGGAACCCGAATGGTTAGTTTTTGACCGTAGTGCTACTCTTGTGCTATTCGGAATTGCAGCTGGAGATTGCTAGAATAGTAGTTGTAACAGCTGCACCAATTGAGTTGCAGAAGCTACGGAAGAGGTATATAGTTGGGAGGCAGTTCAGAGCAGAAGTAGTACAGATAATAGGTGCTCAGGGAAGAAGTAGCTCAACAAAGAAAGTGGCTCAAACATCCATCCATTCATTCATTCATCCACCCATCCAGTCGTGCGTTCATTCACTGATTCATTGATTCATGGACTGACTGATTCATGGGTTCATTGGTTCATTGAATCATTGCGTTCATTGATTCATTGCTTTGTTGATTCATTGATTCACTGATTCAAAGATTCACTGGTTCATTGATTCATTGATCCATTGACTCACTTGTTCATTGATTCATTGATTCACTGAATCATCGATTCATTGATTCCTTGTTTGACTGATTTGCTTTTTCCCACATAGTATCCCACATTAATGATGATAATGATATATCCATCATAGAGGATGAAAATGATGCTCAACAATGATGATGAAAATGATGATATGAGATTCTTCCCATATTCTTCCCATATTATTCCCATCTTCTCATATCATGAATCCCAACATCCCCAGCTTCGTTGCTGGGCACCTGGATCATCTCGTTCACCAGGCGTTCCGCCGCCGCGCGGCCCTTTTCCGAGGTCTTGGACCCAGCATCGACCGAGAAGATCAGCAGCCGCTCCTGAAATGGGGGGCGTCGCTGCGGAAACTGGCGATTGAACCAAGGATTTGGGATGATTGGATTGGATTTCCAGGGATTTTCCAGGGGATATGACAAAGGAAAATGACAAACAAAAGATTTTTTTTTTGGATTCAAGACGATTTGACAAGTAAAGATTGATTCTTGGTGGGAAATTCTAGATGATTTCAGGAAAAGGCACTGAGTACCAACAAGAAGCTGGAAACAATTTGATTTAGAATTTAGATGATGCAATCATCGATTGTTGGGGATTCAAACTGGCTTCATCAATAGAACTAAAGATACGTTAACAAACAATTGGAATTTACGAGGATTTTACTATCAAAAATCAGGAATTCACCAGAAAGAAAAGATTACAATTCAAACATCAGCATGATGTTAGGTTCGGATTTTGGATAGTAGGTCCAGCATTCACATGGAAACCGGGTTGCTTTGGACCTATCCCCATATACGCATTTTAGTATATATCGACGGACAAATACTTAGAACAAAAAAATTTTCCAAAATAAAAAAGTTCATACTTAGAACAGGTCAAAAACGCGGTACTTAGAACCACCAAGGTACTTAGAACCAGGGTACTTAGAACAGAACCAACAACAAAAAAATGTGGTACTTAGAACCAATAATGGCTTGTTTGATTGCCTGACTGCTCATACATAATTGAACCACTCGAACCCCTGTGCAGCAAAAACGCAAAGTATCTTTTGGCACCCCCCCAGGGGCTCGGCTCTGTCACGTGAGATAAGGATTGTGGGGATGGAAGTGGCCCACCAATGAAAACACGCAAGGAACTTGGAGGCGTATGTATATATACACATCTCATGTGCAACTATTCATTTGTTCATATATGATAATACATTGGTCAGCCTTTCCACCACGAACTGGCGGGCCACTCTTCCTTCATGACTTGAATCCCCCAGACGGGAACACGCGGAAAAGCTTCCGGACTTTTGGGCGCACTGTACACTGCACCACAACTGCTGTACTGGTTCATGATCATTGGTCAATGGTCACACCAGAGGCCTCATAGATACACAGTATATAATGAAAACAGCTTAACTATACTGTTCTAAGTATCAGTTCCCTAAGGTATATGAATCAAACTGAATGATGTACATCCGCTGGTGTGTCAAGACCACCCCTGCGAAACAAAAAAATGAGATGATCCCATCAAGGCAATAACACTAATGGCATGGTGTTCTAAGTACTGAACACAGCAGGGCCCACAAATCAACCGCTCCAACATTCCGAAGTACAGGTAAATTGTGTGTGTGTATATATATATATATATAATATATATATATATAGAAAAAAATCACCAGTATGCCAGTGCTACAGCTTCTGGGATTCTGCCGCCCGAACGCGCTCAAGTTGGCGCTTCCATACCACATCTCTAGGATTGGCACTCACATGCGCTTGCAAGACCCCCCTGATGGACCTGAGCAGAGCTTCGATCTCAGTCCTCTTACCAGGTGGTCCCCAAGTGGCCGACATTGTCTCGGTCGAGTTCGGATAGTACCCCTGCCATTGGCGGGATGTGGAGTGGTATGACATGGAGCACCCCGAGATATGCCGCGGAAGATCTGACAATCCTCTGGCCGTCAGTGTCTGCCACGCCTCCCGCATGTGAAAGCTTTTCACTCTCACGGTAGATGTGGGCAAACCCATCGCCACATCCATCTCGTCATCCGTGTCGGCCAAGAGAAAGGTTTCTTCCTCTTCTTCCGGCTCACCCTCCCCCTGCTCCGCCTCAAACTGCTCATTTTCCAATGCCAAAATCTCTGCTTCACTGAGGTCCCTCGGACCGTCGTCCTCATTCTCATCCGGGTCATCTTCCACCACTGGGGCAACTCCATGCACAGGAGCAGCTGGAAGATGGTCGATGACACTAGGGATCTCTTCAGCTGCCCGGACGCTGTTCTTCAGCAAGACCAACCGGAAGCTCTCGCCGTTGGCGGCATCCACCAGCAATTCTTGAGGTTGATCACTGAGGTGCAAAGTCATGACGAACAGATCCTTTGCTCCTCTTTTCACTTCGCTCAGGTCTCCCGCGTAGGTCTTCGTCCGCTTGTTGAAAACAAGGGTCTGGGTCATATTGGCCTGGAATGCTCGGTGTCTCTGTTGCTGAGTAACCGTCAGGCTCCGGTTCTGAAAGGCCCGTTGGCCAATGATCTTCTCCCATCTCTGAAAGTCGGACACAAATTTGGAGATCCTCATCTCGAGAACCACACCGACCCAATCTGGAAGTGGGAAACGGGTGCAGGAATCATCATCAACTTGAAGTGCCCAGACATGCGCATCTTCTCCAGCCTGGGTGGCAAATTTCCACCAAAAATGTGTGTGTGTGTGTAATGCATATACGGATGGGTCTTTTTGTTAGGATTATATTCCAATGTATTTTACAAAGTGAAGCTAGCCGTTTCCGAATCCGATGCCATACACCCACCTCCCTGTCAAGGTGGACCCTATACTTAGAACACCGGGATTTCCATCTGGAAACGGGCAAACCCGATAAGCCGCCTGATTTATGGTCATGTATTTTACAATCAACCAAAATTATGGTTATATAATTTATATCTTTTTGTGAAGAAACTAGACCGTCCCGGAAAACAACAAATTCCAACATCGATTTCTTATATATATATATAAATTAAAAAAACCGGACAATTTTTTCGGGGTGCGCCCGTGCAGTATATACACCCCACCTACATGACCAGGTTGTCAGACCCCATACTTAGAACACCGGGATTTCCACCTGGAAATGAACAAAACGATATGCCACACGGTTGATGTTCGCTTNAGGTTGTCAGACCCCATACTTAGAACACCGGGATTTCCACCTGGAAATGAACAAAACGATATGCCACACGGTTGATGTTCGCTTATTTTACAACCAGAGGTCTTATGTTTATATTTTTGGTGGAAAAAAAGGCATAGCGCATCCAGGAAAACAACCTATTCCAACATCGATTTCCTATATATATATATATATATATAATCTGGACAAGTGTTTCGGGGTCCTCCCGTGCAGTATATACTTCCCACCTACATGACCAGGTATACTTAGAACACCGGGATTTCCACCTGGAAATGAACAAAATCGATATTATATGTGCAATTGGAGGGTCTATGTGTATATATATATATTATATATTATATGTAGAAAATGTATGTGTATATATAAATATACATACACAGATAAAATCCGAGCAACCAGATCATTGATTCGCATATGCTTGTGCAGCTCACTGTCATCATCAATATCCGGACGTGCTTCCAACTCCAGCACCTCCATCATGGAACCCCGAGATCGTTGTAGACAATCAATGACTTTCTCCTCGTCACCTCGGCTATCCCAGCCAAAACAAAAATCTAGATAGATATAGGCCCGCTTATACGTATATAAACCGGGAATATGAATGTATACATCATATATATATATATATATGTATCTATCTTATAAGGGGATGGGGTATATAATTTTATGGTAAGAAACAAAGCCCATCCAGTTCCACGTTCACGGACGAGCTACCGCCAAAATGCCATTCGGCCACCATTTTCCGGGTGGAGTAGCCCCTGGTGAACCATGACAACCAAATCAGCTTGTTGTGCCTCGGGGGTTGGAGCCCCTGACTGCACCCCACCCCATTAGTGGGGGGAGATCATACTTAGAACAACTGGTTGCACCTTATATCGAGCCGAAACCAACAGTGATGTAAATGGATAACCTATCAAGTCATCATTGCTGAATGAAAAGGTTGGAAACGATATTACTTTTTCAAACATCCAAATGGGAATTCCCTGAAATATCCGTGTATATATATATATATACATTAGTGGGAAGGGATCGCCCATTGGAATGCCCCCAAAACATCAGTACCACTTTGTTAGCTGGGGGTACCCATACTTAGAACATCCCGCCAACCCATTTGGTCCGTTCGGGTCTGGGATGATGTGCCTCCCACTTGGTTGAGAAAACATAAAGACATTTTGCCAAGCATAAGATTTCGTCCCATCCCCCGTGGATAATTTTCTAAACCATTATATATATACACTGCAGGATCCGGCACCGGAATGCCACCCGAAACATCGGCGCTGCTTTTGTCGGTCGGTCGGTCGGTACTGCTTTATTGGTTGAATGGTATGGAAACCACATACTTACAACCCCTGCTTCCATTTTGCCCGTTGGTGTTTGGGATGATATGCAATCCCCGAAAACATGTTGTTATATCAACATATATCAACAATAATAGCTGAAGTCAAATCTATCTAGATGGCCAAACTACTTCAAACATCAACTTCACTGTGGTACTGTTCAGACCCCTGTAATACATTTTGGGATGATATGCAACCTCGAAAAAAAATGTTGTCATATCAACAATAATAGCGTAGATCAAATCTATGTAGATCACATACTTAAAACCATTCAATTTCATCATCGTTTCTGTGCTTCAGAATTGTACTGCATTGTGCTTTTCAGACCCCTGTACGTAGACCCAGGAGGATCAAACACCGGAATGCCTCCAGAAACTGATACTTAGAACCACTGCCCTCCAACATTGACCATCAAGAAACTCGGGAGATGCCAGAGTCTGCAGCGACCAGGCATCAGCTCTTAGAGAGTCTTCAATCTCACACCTTAGAGGTGAAAAAACATCGGACGAAATGGTTTTTTTTCCATTGTATGTTTGAAGGCTGGAGGGTATCATGACTTTGTTGAGTATCACGGTATGGACAGGTTTGGATCAATAGGTATCAATATATATTGCTTTAACCCATGTTTAAGGGGATGCACATCCCATAGTCCCATAGGTAAGTATATATATATATATCTATATATATATATATATAATATTCTTTGATATTCACCAGGTGAACAATATTTTGTTTCATCTTGGAGGGAACGGGGTGAGCCAAGAAACTTGGTAAAAACTGCCCCTTGAACACTCATCTGAAGATGTTCCAACTGTTTCCTCAATGCCATGGAAGATCCCCATTGCACACTCAATCGGAGGTACGCCTTCTGTAGCGTGTGCATGTACTGGTGCCAGCCATCATTCGGCCCGGCCGTGGCACCGAACCCTCCCGGAATGGGAGCCGACCCATGGTGACCGCACACCAAGTCCTCAGCGAGTGAAGACATGCATCATGGTGAATAGGTATATATATATATATATATACATATAACTGCATATATATAGATATATATATATATATATGTTCAGGTCATCCAGAACTAGATCATGTCAGTGTTAAAACCAGGGGTTGGGGGATCCTTCGTTGTAATAAGCACCCCTATACATATTTATAGTTTAACAAAAAGCAAACCTAAATATATACATACATCTGTGGAAAATAGTGTGTTCACTCCCAACTCCCCAGAAACGAAAAGAAACAACCACTGGTTCAGGGTCTTGCTGCAGACTGCATACTTAGAACAATTCGCTCTCTGTATATATATATATAATTTATCTAGGTGAAAAAGAATTATATATATATATACACGCCTCATTCATTTCACGTCGTTTTATTTCATATCATTTCATTGTCCCACATATTTATATACGTATATATATACATATAAATATACATATATCCAAACAATAAAACAGTTTTCCGGAAAAAAAAGCAATATATACAGCCAGCATACAACGTTGTGCTCTTGGCACCACTTAGCTTGCAGGGCCAAATATGTCTGGCTCATGTGAGCTCCAGCCTGATCCATGAGGACCATGGCCCGATGCTTTGCACTCAGACCCAATTGAGCCCTTCGGCTCCGAATCTCTTCGGCGAGGAAGCGAAGGTAGAGGATGAAGCTATCCTCATTCCACATGTGGCTAGTCGCCTAGGGTTCCGCCAGGTAGAGCCACCGACCAAGCTCCATGTTGATGGTGTCCCTCACCTTCGTGGAAATTGTGCCAGCACGGTACGTAACGTATCCACGGGACACATGGCCATCGATGAAACTAAGGGTTGTCAAGGTTCTCGGCAATCTCCATCCATCCACAAAAGATTTTGCAGCAGTCGAGCCTTGTATGACTGGGGTTGCAGGGTCCATCTTTCGGGAACATGAGGGGTCGGATTCCGTGAAGTTCAAATCCAGCATCCGTTCCACAGAATGCCTCACCTTCCGAAGGTAGGCGCTTTGGGCAAGTGAATCCTTGGGCCCCCTGCTCACACCTTTCCTCAGCAGGGTAGTCTTTGACGGCCGATATGTGGTGGTCCAAACTTGATCAAAGTTTGCAATGAGCTGCGGATGGCAGCCAGCATTGTGTGCCTGGGCATGTACATACGATCGTATTTGTTCCAAGGAAGGATGGTTCCACTCTAAATGAGCACCAGGTTTTTCCACCGAAGCGGGGCGAATGCCGACGGAATTGCACAGTCGCCGGGCCCGGCGCCTAAGCATGACCAATCTATATACTGGCTAAGAGAAGATAGCCATGTCTATATCTAGGGGTCAGGGGCTGCGAATATTGTGTATATATATAGATATGTATATTTATATTTATATGCGCATCTTGTTTTTGGACAATCCGCATCCATTGAATATGTTGCAGACTTGCATACTTAGAACAGCACCCTAAGTTATGGAAAAAAAGACGGACGTATGATATGTATATATATATATGTGTGTGTGTGTGTGCGAAGGAAAAGACAAAACAAAGGATAAGGGCATTCGCTTGGCCATTCGAAGAGATATTTCCTTATGACTTTTGAGAAATGTTCGTAACTTTACAAGATACGAGCCAAATCGTAATGCCACATAGCAACACCAGTACTTAGAATAGGCTGTCATTGGAACCATGTCTCAATGTCAGAGTTGGTTCTAGATACATATACATATGTATATATATATATATAGAGAGAGATGATATATTTCCAACATAGTATCACGGTTTCCGAGAGAACCACCAAGAATTCAAAACAAGAGGCTCCAAAGCAGCCTCCTCTTGGGTTACCTTGATCGGCTTGAGAAATCTTTCAACTTCATCGACCATCTTGTTGATCTTGGCGTCAATGTCGTGACAAGAAAGTTCCGCAAGAGAAGCATCGTGCTTTTTCAACATGGCCAGGCAGGTCTCCTGAAGTGTAGATTGCGAACCGGCAACCTGGAATGGCGAAGAGGATCGTTCCCGTGAACAGGTCGTATGAATATGTAGCTGGATATATATATATATATATATCGGTGTGTGTGTATGTATGTAGGTATGTATGTATATATGTATGTATGTATGTATGTATGTATGTATGTATGTATGTATGTATGTATGTATGTAGGTATGTATGTATGTATGTATGTGTGTATATGTTGGTGTATATATGTGCACGTCTATCTATATATATATATATATAAGTATATATAAGGGTGGCGTTCATAGGGAATGACTTTCAAAAAGCCAAAACAGCATAATCAAATCTGATGAAGTGACTACTTCATTCCATAGAAGAATTCCCTCTTGTAGCACCTTCTTGACAAAGCTGATAGTCACCTCTTCCCCCAAGTCAATGCGTTCGTTGATTGTTTCACTAATGACATCGGTCAGGGCTGGTGGCAAAGAAACCATTTCAGGATTTTCCTCACAACGGTTGCCCGGGCCCTTGAACTGCTTCATCAGCAAGATTTTCCTCATAGAGTTGGGCAACTCCTTGAATTTGTCACAAACACGGGGTGCCGTGTGGACCAAAACACTCCAACACTGTCGGCGACGGATTTTGCCCCATTTGGATTCATAAACACAACCAGGAAAATATCCTTTCATCTTTTTCACTGCATTCACTGGTCTTTTGCATCCTTGTTCAACAGCCTGATCGTAGGCAGCCATGATGGCCTCCTTCATGGCCAAGGTAGCCATTTGTTTCTTGCCTGTTCCCAGTGGGTTCCCACCTCCTTTCTGAGTTTTCCCGGGTTTCCCTGGCCCTGGCTTTGGATTCAGAGTGGTCTTCCGACGCAATCGGATTCGTGGCACTGATACTACTTCATTGGAACTGGAAGCTTTCCTTTTCGTACCTCGGGCATTCGGAACAATTGGAGCCTCCGGGACAACTGGGGCCTCCGGGGCATCTGGGACCTCCGGGTCCTGCAGGACAACCGCTCCTTTTGAAGATTGGCTTCGGGTGTGATCGGGTCGCTCCACCAAAGCCGAACCCCCCTTTTGAACACCTCCTTTCTGAACAGGTGCTGCAGGAGATGAGACCCCGATCTCACGCCAGGCATCACAGGCAATCAAACTGGCTATGAATGAAGCCTGACAAACCGTTGCCGAAAAGGAATTTCCTGCAAAGTCCCTGGCCAGTCTTGGGTTTCGGCAGAGCTCATCAAACACCTCCATGTTCTCCGCATCCGTTCTCCATATCCCCTGCAGGGACAAATGCTCCGTTGGAGTGAGGTAGCGCTTCAGGGCCACGCTGTAGACACAATGGGTGGGTGTCAGACACGTCGCAACATCCAAGGCAGACTCACCCCAGTCAATCGAGGATGCGGTATCGACAAAGATGTTGCTGCTTCCAGAAGCCTCAGTAGAAAACATTGGACGAAGGCACCAGTAAAAACCTGGGAAGATTCTGTAAAAGTGGTTTCCTCCCATAAACCGTATACTTAGAACACAATGCGGGTCGTAAACACAATGAGGAAATCAACATCATTAAAACATATACTCTATATATAAAGACATAAATATATAGCGTCAATATATACACTGATGAATATAAGTAGTTTGACATATTGTTCATGGTATCACCCTATGGGCAGAAATATGTATAGATAGATCGGGCAAGTGCTGTAATCATGAAGAGCCCACATCTAAACACCCCGTGAACAGTAAGATTCCACTACTTAGAACAGATCAGCCCTATCTCTTTCCCCGTACGGTGGGGGTGAATTGTACGGCTGGGGTAAGAGATGCCTAAATGAACAAAAACAAAATATATGACCAACATTTGGACATGCCTTTACGACACAGCTTTTCCTCTCAGCCCGCAAGTCTTGGGAACTAGCTTGGCGCATCTGCATATACAAGTATAAATCTGCTATCTACGTGTTGCATGTTGTTGCATGAACTCAAATCTCTGCAGTTTGACGCAGGCGCTTGAAGATCAAACATATACTCTCTAGCATCACTTCTTCTTGTTGAACTTCTTCAAGCAGTTCGAACACACAGGATATTCTCTGAGATCTGCCATTGGCACACACGATTTGTAAAGATGAACCTGAAGGGTCTGACAGGGGCCCTGAAGCAAAATATTGCCTTTCAGCAATATATCTATTCATATATTTTTTTTATATCATTTGTATATATACATATGTACAAGAAAAAATCGTGGTTGATCTCAAACAAAACTTCGGTGAATTGGTATACGTACCTGCAAAGCAACCAAACCCCGTAAGTTATATATATATATACATAGATAGTTCTTGATGTTCTTTCCTCCCGGAAGAACTAAACTGGCCTTGTGAGCAGCCGTCAACTGGTACACGCATTGGAAGCCATCCTCTGATCCGTAGCTCGAGCCGGATACCTTTTCATGCGAAAGCCTTGCTGTGGTTGGTTTTCCAGGGCTCTCTGATCGCTTGGAATAAAGGGTCTTGCACCCTCTAAACATCAAATTGAATGTGCGGACCACATCACGCCCGACGCAAACGACAAGGTAAACGATCACCATCCAATCCATGTAACCCAACATGCTGGCTATATTCAGCGCAAGCGCCCAGCGGGAAACAGTTTGAGCCTTTACAAACTCCCGAGGTGCCAGTCCCATTACTTAGAACATGTTCTTTTCGACCGAAAGCCCTGAGTCATAGGCCCTGGGGACTATATATAAAAATATATATACATATATACATAATCAATAGGTGTGTGTATATATATATATTATATACTGCTACATTTTCACCAATAGAACATCAGGAACCACTTTTACATATATGTCTTGTCGATTGAGGGGTGAACTGCATAATATATGAACAGCTCCAAATATATATATATATATATATATGCACATAAATACTATTTCAATGGAGGGGAACGATAAATAAATAAATAAATATATATATATATACATAGGGTGCTATGTTCAATGAAAAAATCTTATATCCCTTCCACACATATACAAGGGAGCCCGCAGAACCCTCACGAACTTGTTGCTGTTAGGAAACCTTGTGAGAATCCAGGCAGCGCTCCAGTAACTGCTTGAGTCTCGGGTCAACAATCTCGACCTGGGGCATCCCTGGTGTGAACGACGCTTCCATAGAGAAGCGGTAGTCAGACTCCAGGCTTCGCATGATTCGGGCGAAAGCTGTTTGGACATCATCCGTGGTTTTTCCGCCGATGTTGACACCGATGCATCCCCACACCCTGGTACGCCTTTGGCGTAATAGAAATTTTTGAGTGTCCACGCCAGTGCAAGCCTCATTGGGCTTCCCCCAGTCAACATCTATATGTATATATATATATATATACATATATATATAATCCCCATGGCCATTCCCTGGGTCGACTTAGGGTGTACCATTTTATAGGGACCCAATGGTTTTGCCTACAAAATGGTTTTAGGGACTCTACAANTATATAATCCCCATGGCCATTCCCTGGGTCGACTTAGGGTGTACCATTTTATAGGGACCCAATGGTTTTGCCTACAAAATGGTTTTAGGGACTCTACAAAATGATAAGGCCAATGTCAGGGCTTTACAAAATGGTTTTTTGGGTCATTTTTCTTGGATAATCGAATTCCACCAACAAGATGGAACAATATGTAAAAACTATCTTTACACACTGACAATCCTCTACAAAATGGACATTTGTCTCTTACAAAATGGTGGGTTTTNGATGGAACAATATGTAAAAACTATCTTTACACACTGACAATCCTCTACAAAATGGACATTTGTCTCTTACAAAATGGTGGGTTTTGGTGCCCAAAAAATCATCATGTCCCAAAGTAAAAATGAAACACATATCCAAACCCCACTGTTTTCTACAAAATGGTTAGGTCACCATAAAATGGTACCAGATTTTGGACTTAAGTCCACCATTCTGTGGTGGAAATGGCCACGGGGATTGTATATATACATATATTTATATATGTATATCTCTCTCTCGCTGTGTCAGCGGCAGGGGCAAATCAAATGACACATATATATATATATATACACATGTCATTAAAAAAAGAACTGACTGATCCAGATGAGAGACAAAGTGGTACCCCAGAAATTCCATGTCATCTTTGACCACCTGCAGCGGGTATGTAAAGACAGCAGGTGTGTGTGGGGTTCCTCGACATTGACATCTATATACATATACATATTGTACATAGATGTGTATATATATATATATAAATAAATATATATGTATATATATATATATATACATATGATCATATATATATATACTTACGCAGTGGGTCTCACCCCCAAATCACCAAAAACAATTCAAAAACTTGAAAAGGAAACCAACCCTGTTCTAAAGGTAGCGGCAATGAAAACTGCACAAAAGGTATGGAAATGATTCTCTTCCGGGATATATATATATATATATATACCTCAAACCAACCATAACATCATGAGCCTCGGTGGGGGGGCGATGAACAGTTCCATCTGTGCCAGTGACATTCTGCATTGCCGCGGCGACATTTTCGTACAGGCCACCCACTGGCTTGTGATATTGCACCACCTAGGTAAGCCAAGGCATTAACCGGGTTGGTGGGGGTAACCAATACTTAAAACACCTCTTCCTGTTTTGCCCGGTGGTGTTGGTGATGATACGCAACCCCCGAAAATGTTGTTATATCAGCAAGAGCTGGGGTCAAATCTATGTAGATGACGTAACTACTTCAAAGATCCACTTCACTATTGTACTGTTCAGACCCTTGTGGGTATATATATATATATACAGAAGGATTAGACACCGGAATGCCCCTAGAAACATTGGTGCTGCTTTATGGGTTGAATGGCGGGGGAAACCTCTAATTACAAACCCAAGAGGATCAAACACCGGAATCCGGAATGACCCCAGAAACATAGGTACTGCTTTATTGGTTGAATGGTTGGGAAACCACATACTTAGAACACCTACTCCCATTTTCCCGTTGGTGTTGGGGATGATATGCACCCCCCGAAAAAAATGTTGTGATATATATATATATATATCAACAATAATAGCTGAAGTCAAATCTATCTAGATGGCCAAACTACTTCCCCCACCAAAACACGGGTACTGCTTTAATGGGTCCATGGCCACATACTTAGAACACCTACTTCCATTTTGCCCGTTGGTGTTTGGGATGATATGCAACCCTCAAAAAAAATGTTGTTGTATCAACAATAATAGCTGAAGTCAAATCTATGTAGATCACGTACTTCAAAACATCAACTTCCATGTGGTACACATAAGTAGAATAACTCCTCCCATTTGGCCAGGTGGTGTTTGGGATGGTTCGGAACCCCGGGCCATTGGTGGTTCGGCTGGTGGAGGTAGAGCTTACTTAGAACACCGTGGTCACATATGGTCTTGCGCCCAGGAGCAGCTTTGTAGCCAAACTTGTAGGTCGGCCCAGATGTCCCCGCCGAGCCTGCCGCATCCACGTTTTCCTCGTAGGCCCCTGCATGCTCGGCCCGTTGGGCTTTTCGCTTGCCTGGCAGAGAGCAGTAAGGAGACTGAGGATATATATATCTATCTATAATAGATGCAAAGATTGATGGGTGAACGCCCCCCATGGTTTACATTTCAAGAATGTTCGTTTAAAAAAAACATGTTTTTCCTGATCGGTAAAGCCACAGAGAGAGAGAGAGAGAGATATATATATATATATATATAGGGAAATACTATCTTTATTATCGTCAAACATGGTTTGCTGATGTTTGCTAGAAATCATACATTTATATAGTTCGGTATGTGTATATTTTTTTTTTATATGCCGATATATGGTTGGAACCAAGCCACTGATGTCCTTGCAGCTTGGACCGCACAGCAAATAGTCGATATCGAAATCGGATCCCAGTTTGTGAACGGTCTGGCACCGGTAGCAATATCCCGATCTCTCGGAGAAGCAAATCACATCCCCAAAGACGTGCTCGCAATCCTCGAATGCGGACAGGATGTAGTCCCGCTTGGCTGAATCCAGTTCCGCACTGAAGACATGCCTCATCCCGATATTCACCTGGAGTGACGCAACAAAACAGGGATGAAGCCAATACTTAGAACTGTTGTATTTTGGTGCACAAATCAGGAAGTATATATATATATATAAGCGGCTGGCTTCCAAGAAATAATGCTTCATGTTGTTACAATATATTGCCTTTGCTCACACACATATCTTGTTTTTTTATCATATACATGTATATGTGGTTGAATATGGTCGACAATTATCCCATTGAGGGGCCCCGGTGCCTTGAACCTACTGTTCAATTCTCGGAGGACGCTCTTCAAGGCCACAATACCGATGTCCGTTCCCGAACATGTGGAGCCAACCCGGAGGCGGTACCCGTCCAGGTTCATAGCGGTGTCCTTCAGCTTTGAGAGGTCACCCAAGTTGAGCAGATCGAGGAAAAACCTTGAAGTGGAATACAATGACATAGCAGGCATCGTCAGCTGGTCACACGATAGAAGTAGGCTCTCCGGCATGAAGAAGGACCGATTCCGATACTTCTGGTAGGTCACCTTCACCGCATTTGGTTTGTCATGAACCTCCAGGTCTGAAAGTGTCAGTACATACACTGAGACACCGTTGCCAATCTTTTTCTTCCAGATCTGTTTTTGAAACGACCTGTTGCTAAAAGTTTTGGCTTTGTCCAATTGGTAATTGGTCGGGAATTTCTCGGTCTTTGTGATTTGGCCCTTGCCCACATACAGGGAACGGGACCCATCGTCACAACTGAGGATGAAATGCAGGATCTCATTACTCTGCTTGTTCATATACGGTTGGAAAAGAACGTGATGTTCCTTCACATCCTGCCACACCTCTGGCCGGACAATCACACACTTGACCTGTTTCTCTTCTCCTTCTTGCTCTTTTTCCTCTTGCGCTTGATCTTTTTGCCTGTTCTCGGCCAGACAGGCCGCTGGTAAATCAAGATCTTCCTGGCTTGGCTGTCTTGCCTTCTTCAAAATGGGCTCTAGTGCTTTCTGTCGTTGCCGTTTCTTGTATTTTTGGCATTCGCTGCGCGCAAAGTGCTTCATCAACCTGCTCACCCCCGATGGAATCGGTGTTGTTGGATCTTGCTGCTCAGTCAAGGGGTGGATGGCTGTGGAAGGCATGTCTTGGGGCTCCTCCTTTACTTGTTTTGGCTCTTCCTTCACTTTTGCCATTTGCTCATGTTTTATCTTCTTGGTTTCCAGTTTCACTGCTTTTTGGCAATGGGGAGGTGTTGAGGAGGTCAAGTCTATAGTCTCTGCTTTCCGTCGCTTTGGCTGCGGTGTTTGCTCAATGCAAGTTGCTTGCCTTTTTTTACACATCTCAGCTGCTGCCACGAGGACATCCGCCAGCTCAGTATGGCCTCCCTGTTGGTTTTGTGTGATGAAGTTGGAAAGTAGCGCCATCAACTTCTGTGGCGACGATTGCCCTGTTTCTGCCAAAGGATCTGCTGGCTTTGTTGCAGGGAGTAATTCTGCTGGCATGCTTGGTGTGAGGTTGCCTGCTGAGATGGCTTTGTCAGATGCGAGTTCCTGCACGGGTTGCTTGGTTTCCGGAATGTTCGGTGGTTGTTCTAAGTACGATGTTCCACAAGGAGCTGCTTGGTTCGGTGTGATGTCAGGAGGAAAGGCTGAGGTGTTTGACGGAGCTTGGTTCGGTGTGATGTTTGGATGGAGGGCTGAGGTGCCGGATGGAGGAGCTGATGCCTCCGCTGCAGGTGCTTGTTCTGTCGCTGGGCTTGCAAGGCTTGGTGTGCCGGAGTCTTGTTGGCTGGCTCTGTCGGATGTGAGTTCCTGCAGGGGTTGCCGGATTTCCGGAATGGTCGGTGCTTGTTCTAAGTACGATGTTCCACCAGGAGCTGCTTGGTTTGGTGTGATGTCAGGAGGAGGGGCTGAGGTGCCGGATGAAGGAGCTGATGGCTCGGCTGCAGGTGCTTTTTCTGTCGTGTGGTTTGCAAGGCTTGGTGTGCCGGAGTCTTCCTGGCTGGCCATGTCGGGTGCGAGTTCCTGCACGGGTTGCTTGGTTTCCGGAATGGTCGGTGCTTGTTCTGCGTATGGGTCGAAAAAAGACTCTGCACCTGAATCTACATCTTGCTTTCCCCGAAACATGCGAGCAATGGCCACCGCTTGCCCAGTTTGATCAAGATGCCGGTTCGGGGGGTCTTGCTTGACTTCAATCCCAAAGGCTTCAGCAGAGCGCGCTTTCCCACTCATGAGTTCCCCTCCAGCCTGTACGGACACTCCACCCCACTTAACGTCAGGGTTTTCCGGTTCCTTTGTCTCCTTTGTCTTCTTCTTGGAAGTCTTGGGTGTCTCCAAATCCCACCTGATCTGTTTGCAGTATTGTGGGTTGAAAATGGTCATGTTGACAGGTTCCATCACCTCAGCTGTGGATGCAATCTGCTCCTGCTCGATCAGCATGTTGAAGCATTTCTCTGAATGCTCCGGGGATACCTGAGAGGCCACCAAGCGCACATATGTGCCTGGAGATTCATATATGTATAGATACATTTATATCTATGTATATATATACATATAGAGAGAGAGAGAGGTTTACACATATAATATGTATGCACTGTATATATATATATATATATGTATTTATTGATTTATTTATATACATACCTAGGAATAGATATAGATAGATCGATAGATAGATAGATGTATAGAAAGAAAGAAAGATAGATAGTAGATAGATAGATAGATTTATGGGCGGTGATTTGTCATACTGTTCATACCCCTTACTTTTACTGATGATGAAAGCTGCGTCAAGTCACATGGGGAGGAAGAGAGAGTACCAAGTCCCCGTCAACCCTACTCACCGAAGCAGCCGGAGATAGCACACTGAAGTGGGCATATTGATGTTCCGGATCTTCCGCTGACTTCTGAAAGTGGAAGTACACATGCAATGGTAACTCCTTCCGGTTGCCAAAGAACATGTCAATCAATTTCCCATCGACCAGGCCCATCTGCAAGCAGCTGACGCATGGTGGAGGAAAGAGGTCAAACAATAATCGGTATACATCTATCTATCTATCTATTTATCTACCTATCTATCTATCTATCTATATATTTATCTATCAATCTATCCATCTATCTATCTCATCAAAATCACAACCTATACTTACACTTTGAACAAAGGTTAGTTTTTTGTAGCAAGTGCATATGATGCATATTCATTATTTATATATACTGTATATGCTGGGGCGAAGGTGTACTTAGAACAGCTATCCCGTTCTGACCACCACCTATGATTGGATGATGGACCGTCATAACAACGAAAGGGTATGTGCCTGTATGGAAGTGTTATATACTTTATTTGTTCATAGATGTATATATATATATATATATAGAAACACACAGAGAGATAGGCACGCCCGGCCCCGGCCCCTGCCCCTGCCTCCGTGCAACATGTGCATCGGACGCTTACATTTGCAGCTCTCGCTATCCAGGCCATGTCGGTGGGGAGCAGTTGTTCCTCAACCTCAGCACGGTGTATAGCAGCATGCATTGATGCAGGGCACACTTCCAAAGCTTTGCTGCACAGACTGCGGCATAGGTCTTTGGCAGCCTCCTCTTCCCGTTTGACAAGCAAGGAAGATATGGCGTATCCAAATCGGGTTCGGGGTACTTTGCAGTATTGGGTCAAATCTTCAGCCGCAATCAGGGAATGCCATCCACATTTTCCGTCAGCCGGTACTTGGTGCCGGCGGAACTTCTCGTTGCAGTGTGAGGGTAGTTCTTGTGGATGTTCAGATCCGCCAGCTATCCTCTCATGAAGATGAGTCACAATCGCTTCGCAAATTTTGGATGTAGTATCAGCTACCTGAGACGAGCCTAGTTCATGGTCCCAGCAGATGGAGTAAATGAACCTCTTGGAGACATCACGCCCATTGGTTGTCCAAGTCAAATCCACCGCTCTGATTTCCCCTTCATGATTTTCATTCCTTTCTAAGGCATAGCGCTTGCCAGCAATGTGGTGAGTGTAGTCCATACCCACAAAGATCGGAAAATCAATGGCTGGGAGGAGAGAAAACAAATCAGGCACCTGATCACGCCAATCTCCAACAGGTCCTCTCACGACAAAGCCACACGGTTGAAGGGAAGCCATCTTGCATTTTTTCAACACCGGCTCCGATTGCAGAAGGCCCTTCACATCTCCGTCATCCCGAAGCACAAAATTGGTCACATGGAATTTGTTGTTCCACCCCTGTTTCCCCAACAACACCGCTACCAGACTCGGAGTGGAAGCAGCCGTCTTGGCGAATGTTTGCATGCTACCTTTGTGCACACATATCTCGGTGAGTGGCACCCAAGGGCCACACTGCTTGGCAGGCCTGAGGATGCTGGTAGTCACGTCCAAGACCTTCTCACTGAGCTTAGGGAGGGAGGGTGAAGCCACCTCATCCACAAGGCTGCAGCTTGACTCCCTCAGCACGTCAGCCTTTTTGGACCAGGCAGAATCTGCCTTCACCGATTTCGTAGCAGAGTTCATGGCCTGGGAAAGGGAACCCTTCTTGAAGGCACAAGTCATCGAAATCATCCATTCATTGGCTTTTTGAATGGTGGAGAACACCTTCGTCAGCTTCTCATCTCCGTTGTCAAACGTTACCCGGTACTCCATGTGTTCAGTCAGGTTGATCGTGCAAGTGCTCAAGACCGAGGGAAATTCCACTGCAGCAAGGATCTCATTCTCGATTTTCCACACTTTACCGTTGATGCAGCTCTCCATGATTGAGCACTTCTGTTTGGCTAGGGCGGTGTTGACGCTTACATGCTTCAAACCCTGGTCCGATAGCCAATCAGTTCTAAGAACCTTAGCCTGGCAGGGTGCTGGACGGACTAGTCATGAGGTGGAAGGGTGAGAACAATCTGCCACACATATACACATATGTGTTTGCATAATACACATGTATATATGTATATAATGTATATATATATATATATATGTATACATGAACCAACTTTCGAGGCGGGGATATAAATATACCTGGGCCTTCCAAGGCCTTACTTTGAAGGATGGGTGCCCGAAACCTTAGAAATTAGACCTAAATCAAAAAATGTAGGACCTAGCCTTGCCACGCAGTGATTCAAACCCAGCGAGCAATTTGCTGGTCGCACGGAAGAAAGTTGTTGCAGCGGAACGGCACCCCTTCTGGGTTGGAAACTCCGTGAATTGGAACTTCCGTGCGTAGGTTCCGTGCCCTTCAACTCTGACTTGGAACCTGGAAGGCCACTATATATTGACACCCTGAAGCCGGGATCGTATTGGGGGATACCGTATATATATATATATATATGTACACAAGTTTTGCTGAACCAAATTATCAAATATATGACATTAAAAAAAAATATATAAATCAGCCGACGAGGAACCCATATTTGTACTCTCGGACTTCGGGTGGAAGATCCGATGCGGCCGGCATAATCCCCATCCTTCGAGCAGTGAAGGGTCTGATTTCTTTGTTCCCCTCCCCCCATGATCCATTATACTTAGAACAATGGTTTTATTTCCAACCCCAACATCAATTAACTCAAGGAATGTATCTATATAGATATGAGTCATTTGATACCAACAAAAATGTGTATGTACCTATGCCTATCTCATACCCACTATCACGGATGCCCATAGACACCATCCAAGCATCTTGGAATCTGATGGCCCGTCGAACTTCGACCCCGATGCCGAATCAACTTGCTTCTTCCTGGATGCAATTGGAAGGGGCCCCCTTCCCCAAAGGATTCGCTATTAGACTGTTCCTTGAATAAAACACGCATCCACCTGTGTAGATATTTTATCATTGAAACAAATCTGAGCAATCTCTCAATATCAATGAACAGAGAAAATTTTCAAAGGTTCGGAATGCTCCAAATCGGACTCTATCAAACCCTGGGCAGCAGAGGTACTTAGAACAGATGGTTGTGTTCTGAAGAAACCAAGCGTACCGGAAGGCATGCCCTCATTTTCGTTTTCAGAATTGATCTCACTTGTCGGGAATGATTTCAACTTTCCGTTCGTGCCTATAATCATTTACCTTTTCCCTATGGATGTCATTTTGTGGTGATGATTTCAAAAGAATACAAACAGTTAAGGTCCCAGGATGCAATTCACCAAACCCCCACCAGGCTCAGGGAACCTGTACTTAGAACAGTGGTTGTTCCCGCTTTCAAAACGGCAAATAACAGACCCCATTCATCCAAAGAAAACACAAAACTGATCAAAAACCATTTTTTTATAACCACTAGCCACCATCCGAGCATCTGGGAATCCGATGGATCTCCGCTGTGCTTCGACGCAGGTGCAGAATCACCGTCATTCTTCCTGGATGCAAGTGGGTGGAGCCCCCTTCTCAAAAGGATACGCTATCAGATGGTTCTCCGAATAAAACAAGCATCCAGCTGCNGAATCACCGTCATTCTTCCTGGATGCAAGTGGGTGGAGCCCCCTTCTCAAAAGGATACGCTATCAGATGGTTCTCCGAATAAAACAAGCATCCAGCTGCGTAGATGTACATGTGTATATATATGTAGTATTGAAACAAATATGAACCATCTCTCAATATCAATTTAAAAACATGATAAGATCAAACTTTCAAACCTTCTGAATGGTTCAAATCGGAGTCGGTCAAAACCTTTGCGTCAGGGTCTTCAGTCAGGTACTTAGAACCTNTCAAACTTTCAAACCTTCTGAATGGTTCAAATCGGAGTCGGTCAAAACCTTTGCGTCAGGGTCTTCAGTCAGGTACTTAGAACCTTACTTAGAACAATATATAGTTGTCAGGATCTTCCAAATGAAAATAGTAAATAAGCTAAAATATCCATTCAAAGAATACACGTATATAGTGCAGAGATCAAGAACAATGAGTTAAACATCCAAGTATCTTGGAACCCGATGGATCNAAAGAATACACGTATATAGTGCAGAGATCAAGAACAATGAGTTAAACATCCAAGTATCTTGGAACCCGATGGATCTCCGCTGTGCTTCGACGCAGATGCTGAATCACCGTCATTCTTCCTGGATGCAAGTGGGTGGAGCCCCCTTCTCAAAAGGATACGCTATCAGATGGTTCTCCGAATAAAACAAGCATCCAGCTGCNNNAAAACATGATAAGATCAAACTTTCAAACCTTCTGAATGGTTCAAATCGGAGTCGGTCAAAACCTTTGCGTCAGGGTCTTCAGTCAGGTACTTAGAACCTCACTTAGAACAATATATAGTTGTCAGGATCTTCCAAATGAAAATGGTAAATAGACTATAATATCCATTCAAAGAATACACGTATATAGTGCAGAGATCAAGAACAATGAGTTAAACATCCAAGTATCTTGGAACCCGATGGATCTCCGCTGTGCTTCNNNTCAAACTTTCAAACCTTCTGAATGGTTCAAATCGGAGTCGGTCAAAACCTTTGCGTCAGGGTCTTCAGTCAGGTACTTAGAACCTTACTTAGAACAATAGTTGTCAGGATCTTCCAAATGAAAATGGTAAATAAGCTAAAATATCCATTCAAAGAATACACGTATATAGTGCAGAGATCAAGAACAATGAGTTAAACATCCAAGTATCTTGGAACCCGATGGATCNAAAGAATACACGTATATAGTGCAGAGATCAAGAACAATGAGTTAAACATCCAAGTATCTTGGAACCCGATGGATCTCCGCTGTGCTTCGACGCAGATGCAGAATCACCGTCATTCTTCCTGGATGCAAGTGGGTGGAGCCCCCTTCTCAAAAGGATACGCTATCAGACTCCTCCCTGAATAAAACAAACATCCATTGATGGACCTATATATACATTTAATTTGCAAACAAATATGAACCATCTCTCAATCATGATAAGATCAAACAAACTTTCAACTCTTCTGAATGTTCCAAATCGGAGGGGATCGAAACCTTTGCATCACCGTTGGCATTCAAGTACTTAGAACAACGGGTGTGTTCGCCGGAAGGCATGCCCTCATCTTCGTTTTCAGAATTGATCTCACTTGTCGGGAATGGTTTCAACTTTCCGTTCGCGCCTATCATCATTTACCTTTTCCCTATGGATGTCATTTTGTGGTGATGATTTCAAAAGAAAACAAACAGTTAAGGTCCCAGGATGCAATTCACCAAACCCTCACCAGGCTCAGGGACCTGTACTTAGAACAGTGGTTGTTCCCGCTTTCGAAACGGCAAATAACAGATCCCGTTCATCCAAAGAAAATACAAAACGAATCAAAAACCATTTTTTTTATAGCCACTAGCCACCATCCGAGCATCTGGGAATCCGATGGATCTCCGCTGTGCTTCGACGCAGGTGCAGAATCACCGTCCATCCTCCTAGGAGCCATTGGAAAGAGTCCCATGATGGTGACACGTTTCTTTTCCTTGATTTTGGAATACATTACATATATATATATATATATGTATATATATTTACTTCCCACCTACATGACCAGGTTGTCAGACCCCATACTTAGAACACCGGGATTTCCACCTGGAAATGAACAAAACGATATGCCACACGGTTGATGTTCGCTT